>SNQJ01S0002978.1:42572-58927 GCA_010110895.2 Picea sitchensis
ATGCTTATTTTCTTTAACTGTTTTTTCTTTGTAATCTTTAATCATTTATTCAATTAGGGTCGTTACATACGTCTTCTAGAGTGTTCCTTTTATTTCAATACTTATATGCATGTTCCTAGGAGTCATAATCTCGTAAATGATGCGTTCACTAAATATGTGTTAGATTTATATTTGTTTCATTCATAAATATGAGGAATACATGTATATAAAAACAATTCATTGTACAATAACATCAATATAAGAAAAATCAAAATCAATTTGTATATATTATTTCAATATCCATTAAGTAAAAAATGTGGACTATATTTATAAAAGCAGGATTTTATCCCCTGCTATACATATATAGATGACCGATAATACATATTTAATTATCCTAAGATGAGGGCCCTTCCCTTGCATGTGCCTTGTGGTAACATACAACAGCATTGGACAAACGCTGGAAGAGCAAGACCCAAGCCCGTGGTACCCTAACGACCTGATGTTGCATCTACTTCGGTAGGTCCTTGATTTGTATCATAGGAGCTTGGAGAGTGAGTCCATCGAATTTTCTTTGAACACTGTGTAACATGCTTCTGCATCCCCTTTGGGATGGACTTTTCCCCTTCCTCGGTTCTCATGCGTTGGGTATCCTGCTGGCCTTACTGGTCACACATCTGTGCATTCATAGTTTTTTGTCATATATGGTCCACGTCATTTTTTTTTCTTTTTGGTTGTCTCTTGAGTTTTTCTTTGTTAAAAATCAAAATAATAAAAATTAAATAACTTAAAAATTAAAAAAAAATATTACCTATCTCATCAAACATGACATTTGGCGAAAGTGGCATGTCCGGGTCTCGGTGGAAGTCTATCCCTGCATAGGGATAATCATCAATCACGATGATATGTCACAACCACCACACAAACAAATCATCATCAAATTTGTTTAGGGCACCCCTGCCTCCCATTTGCTACATTAGATCTGACCAACGAGCCATCCGAGGCTCTTAGAAGGTCGTTGCACCAAGTCCCATCCATGGAATCAATTAGAACCCTCTCTCTCTCTCTCTCTCTCTCTCTCTCTCCGGAGCACAAGATGTTATCGTAGTCAAAGTTATTCATCCTACCTAAATTTCATTCTGTATGTTGAATTTTCTTTGATCCTAAGAGTGAAGAGCACCAATCGAACATTGTAGGCCACAGGATTTCTACCTCGTAGAACATCTATAAGCGCGATGCTTGGTGTAAGGATGCCGAGCTTGTGATACGAGAGATAGTGAATAGGATAATATTCAGTTCCAAGATTTCAATGCTTCTTATTGGTATTTGCATACCCACCTTTTGGGTACCAGAGGCACAATATGTGGTGATATATTCATCAATTTTCATGCCGCCACCGCCTCAGGTTCTCAAGTTGACTGTCTCTCCACTTCAGGAGAGGCCAGTTATAAAATATATATCCTCAACCTCTATTTTTAGAGGTTGGCCACCCAACATGAAGGCATCATCATCAGGGCTCCAATATCCCACTAACATATACAACAATCCTTTTTTGTCCCTCATATTTCCCAAAGAAAATAATTTTACCAAACCGCAATTTCATAGCACCCTCATTGCTTCTGGATCCTCTAATACATTATTATCAATCTCTTGATGTTCCCTTTCTCTCCAAAAATTTTCCATCCTACACCATTCAATAAAAATGAGTGGGTTAATATGCATTTTTTCATTCACATGAACTCATACACTCCCTACAATGTCGACATGCTCATATATACACATTCCCTTTTGGTCATAGGTGCGTATAGGGCAACCTATACACGCCCCGTGTGAAGGGAAAGCATGCATGTGCCCCTCCACTATTTAAAAATGGATTCCCTTGTCAATTTTTGACTAAATCAGAAAAAGAAATGGTGAAAATTGATGAGGAGGACATGAAATCTAACTTGGTCTTGTCGGTTCGTTATTTCGTTGGGCATAGCTCCTGCAATATTATGTCAAAGTTTGAGGGTTTTTCCAACACCAAAGCACTATTTTGGGTAAATTTTGGTATGGTAAAAGGTTCATTTTTTTACCATTTAAAACATTTTTTCACCCACTTTTCTATAGTTTGGAATCCTCATTATTAATTAAACCTTTTGGATTAATCCTTAAATCATAGATGAAGTTTGGTTTTGAAGTTTTCAAGTCTGATGACGAATAGAGGCGATTTTTAACCATTTTTTCAGCATTTTGGTCCACATTTCACTCTCTAGCCTGTATCGTTTTCAATCACTGACATATAGGATAGGGAATTTTGGCCTTGCACTTTGCACACTCAATTTTTTTTTCATATCTTCATTCGGGTCGATTCCACTAATTTGTAACACAAGCCTTCCTTGTTGATTACAAGTGTCGTATTTTATGGGGTATAGCCTTCCTTTTTCGTGGGCGTCCTAGTTAGTGCCTTGCTAGAAATTTGGTGCTCATGCTGAAGTTCTTTGTAGGCTCTGGATCCCTCGTTAGTCCTTTCATGACTTTGTGTTGAAGCCCCATAAGTTCTTCTCAAATTTTTTCTGGCCTGTACCCATGGGGATCCCATATTTGTGTGTTGAGTTGTAATACTACATTTCATTTTCCCGCTTGCGCTTTTTGAGCCTAGTGTTGGCTTCAACTTGTTGTTGTTTAGCCAGTTTGTTAAGCATTCTCTCTAGTTTCCAATCTTCACATTTATTTCATTTGTGACTTGACACTTGTATCCCGGGAGAAAACATTCCCTTGAGTGTACATATATTTCACATGTTCATTGCATTGAGCATAGGTATGTTTCTTGTGCTTGGAACCAGTTTTCTTACCCATGACACTCGTTTCCTCTACGATATCATAACATTATTTTATTCCTTTTTAGGATTTTATAACATGAAAAAGAAAAAAAATCAAATATAAAAAAAGAGGATGGAAAATAATCAATTTCTCAGTATATGTTTGGCAACAATCACGTCTCCCTTGAACAAAGCACTAAGTTTTGAGTCTCTATCTCAAGCAAATTGTGTTTTTAGTATGGCTTTAGGAAACTGAACCTTATTCTTTGAGTCTTTACTCCTCCGACTGGTTATCCTTCCAGTCATCATGGACATTCTATTGATTCCTCTTGTGTTATAGACTTATATCAATGTTCATTCTTGAGTCTATGCCGCTTATGCCACTTTTGTGTCGTTATTTTATTCAAGGGAAGTTTGAGTCTGTGTCTGACACTCCTAAAAAATCATGAATTTGCATGTTGACCTTCCCATTGTCAAGTACTTCTCAAAATCAACAAGCATATTTGTCTGATACTTGTGCCAGTATGAAAGGTCCCCATTGATTTCTTGAGGATAGGTCAGCTCTTATCGACTACGACACATTGCTTTGAGAGTTTGACCTAAAGTAGCACCCCTGGGCCTATTTTCATCATAGATAGGTTACCTTGCATTCATTATATGACATTCCATCATTGGTCGTTGAATGAGCGGTTTCCCATCTATTCGACGTTAATACCTTTATTCACACTTTGGGATTCGTGCAGTACCTTGGGTTCCATTTTCCTCATTGGTGTAATTCCTTGCCTCTATCAATGGTTTTCGTTATTGGTCATTTCTCATAGGGTCTCTTCCGTGTTCTATTTTATCTGGTGCATGTGATAGATGTACCTAATGTTGTATCCATCCAATATTTCATTCGAATCTTTCAAAATATTTCGACTTTTGGTGTTCCTCATGTTGGATGATGGGGGGTTCCTTAATACCCTCCTTCTAGATGATATCTTCCCATTGAATCTAGCTCATTTACTCTAGGATCAAGATCTAGAGTATTTTTAGTACCTTGGTTCTTGTAGTCGTTAGTGGTAGGTTCCCTCACTATTGATGGTGGGAATACATCAATGTCCCTTGATCGATAGATTCTACAAGTGTTCAAAATCAAATAATTCATTCACACTTGTATAATGCACTAGGTACCTTGATTCCCATTATCATTATCAGTGGTTTTTCTTGCGTTAAAAATATACATTAATGACATGTAATCAAATGGTTTCTCACTATGTTTGACTTCATCTCATCAATTCACACGGTGTAGACTCGTAACATCGACGATGTATTTTGAATACCTTAGGTCTATAGTAGCATCACCTCTTTCATGTTGTTGTCTGAGTTGTATTGGACAATACCACTCCTTTTCATGAAATTGCTACTTGTGGAGAATTAGTTTGTTCATCTCCTTGATTTTCGGTTATCCTCCTTTGATTTYGAGACATAGATCCATTGTTTATTTGTTYATGGCTATGCTGTCTTTTGACATGGATCCATTGTGTACTCATTTTTGTGGGCATAATCATTGCTTATAAACATACTTCATGGATCTGCATTGTACTTGATTTGGTGGCCATGTTTTTTCACTCCTGTGCATGGGTATGTCTGCCTCAGGAAGAGATTAATCTCACACTTGATTTTCTATGTAGGTTATGTCTCAATCTAATGTTCAATGAACTTTGTCTGGGCCCACTACACACTCTCCTCCTGGATTTTATAATGTATTTTGGCCATCATTTTCCCTTTTGACCTCACATATTAGGGGGGCATCTGTTATAGCATATTTTGTCACATCATTTCATGGATGCACTTGTTGGCAAAGATCTTAACTCCATTTCCCACTTTGACTAGTCATATGCTACTTTTGATCTAACAAGACACGTATCCAACTTTATGTATTCGATTTATCATTTAGCAACTCATGTATTCATTTATTTGACACAAAAAATATATAAATGCAAATTTTCGGGAGGAGTTCACATGTTTCTCTAATTCATTACCTCCTATAGCATTTGTATAACTAATCCATCCGAATTTTTGAAGTATAAATCCATGTCATTGGGTAGAGGAGAAAAATAATTCATTGAAGCATCATTATGCTAGTGAAATTTTGTTTGAGTCCGCAAGCCCCTTTCTCGAGTTTTGAAGATTTCCCTCTTCATTTTTGGAAACCCCTGTTTCTATTACCTTTCTCATCTATCCCATTCATAGGAAGAGACTCATTCTCTTTCCTTGAACTATATGGAGTGAGGAGTTAGGGGGAACGAGACATCTTTAGTGGCCCGGGAATAGGAATATGAATATTGGTTCTAGAGCAGTGCCACAACAATATCGGGTGATACATTTACATGTAATTTTTGTTCATACTTAATGATAACTCTCTTTTCCATCCCTATCTTATGTTATTGATTTACTTTTTTAATTTCTACATGCATTTGATTATTTTAACACTGACATATTAATCATGGTTAGTATACATAGTTAAGAGTTAGTTATTGTAAATAACTTCTTGGCAACATTGTCTTTATTTGAGTGTAGGTTGGAAAGGACATCAATGGAGAAAGGAATGGGAGTAAGGATTCAAGAAAGAGGTCTCCAAAATTTTGAATCCAAGTAGGTCTTCTTTTTTCTCTTTGATTAGCTAGTTAGTTAGATGCTCTTAAATAATTTTGTTGGTTAGAGTTAGTTCTTGGGGCATCCACTCTATGTGATATTCTAACCCAATATCATGGAGGATTTATCCCCGAATCAATCCCTAGTTAGGATGGCAACTTGAAGGTCGAAGCACTCATGGATTGAATAGGTGAGCTTGAGAAATATCCTAAGTATGCGTAGATTGAGAATTTGGAGAGGATGAAGTTTATAGCCATGATTAAAATGGCATGTTGTGTTATAATGGTGCTATTTTATGTAGTGGGAACATGTATGTAAATAGAAAGAGAATATTAGGACTTGGAGAAAAATGGTCCATAAATTGTGTGAGAAAATCTTTCTACCAAATTATAAGTAGATATCATTCAAACAATGCAAAACCTAAATAGAAAGAATAAAGTGTGCATGAGTATACAAAGGAATTTTATATACTATAAATAGATGTTGGACATGCCATGTTATGGTGGTAGTTTATGCAATAGAAACATGTATGTAAAGATAAAGAGAAGATTATAACTTGAAGACAAATAACCTAGAAATTGTGTGAGAATTTCTTGCCACTAGATTATTAGCAGACATTGTTCAAACAAATGCACAATCTTAGATAAAAACAATAGAGTGTGTGAGAGTATATATATAATTTTTATATATTGTTGATACATGCTCGACATTAAGATGATGAAGATAAATGAATATTAACATATATGAATGGTTTGAAATTCATCACTTATGATGAGATTAGTTTGTGTAAGATGCATTCTATTGAAAATATTTTTCAATTGGCATTGAAAGTTGAATATAAGTTTGGATGTAATGAAAGAAAGAGACATTTGGAAAGAATAGAGGAGGTTTGTGGTGCAAGAGGTTATGATGCAACACATGGTGGAGATGATACACATGGAGGAAAACCTCAGAATAATGAATATGGTGAGACTTTAGGACATGTGGGAGGTAGATGTCATGGAGAGTTCAAAAGGAGCATACATGGAATGTGGATATAACCATATATTGTTCCAATTGTAGTGATGAAGGCCATATGTCCTTTGAATGTCCACAAATGAATCGTGTGAGAAGAATTGAACTAACAACTCGATTTCATCAAGGTGAGGAGTTTGATGAGAGAGAAATAATCACCATAACACTTGAATAAGGAGAGAAATTAATGTTGTGTAGAGGAAATAATGTGTAAGAGAAACATATACTAAAAGAAGAATGATGGTTGAGAAAGAGAATCTTCAAAATGAAATGCTAGTTTAGAGGTAAGTGTTGTATGGTCATAATTGATTTTGGTAGTTAAAAAAGCATTAGAGAAAATTTGAGGTAAAAAATGGGCTTAAAATAAAAAGTGTTATCAACATCAACTTTAAAATAACCAATAGGATTCAATATGATGATGTCAACCATAAGGGTAAACAGTTCTAGAGGGAAAAAAAAGAGCTACTTTTAAAAATCATTTTCACCTTATCTCCTTATATGTTTACTCAGATTTAAAGTGTAGTCACTAGTTGGATGCATAATTAAATTCCTCTTCCAATAAGTACCCATTCTACATACTTTTGTTAGACCCATAGTGAGATAAATTGTAAACACATGAAAAAAAACAGGTTTCTTGAATATACACACATTTGTTTTCATATATTTCTAGTTTATCCCACTGTGGGTCTATCAAAAGTATGCAGAGTAAGTACTCGTTGGATGCATGATTTAATTTCTCATCCAACAAGTGCCTACACTTGAAATTTGAGTAAACCTATATGGTGGTTTTGAGGTCAAGTCCCCAGGTTGGTTTCCTTTTTCTAAGTGGGCCTCACTCAATACCCTTACTGGAATGGTACCAAAAATGTGTCGAACTAGATTACATTGGGTACCATCCTCAAATTGAGGGGAAGTGTTTGGGGGTTTTCTAGGGGATCTACATTTGAAGGGAAAACAATTATGCATCGATTTGAAAAAGTGAGAGTTTATGATGAATGGATTAGCATATCTTGGGTTTGTTGCAAGCTAAAAAGGCATGTGCATGGATATAGAGAAGAATATGTCATTATTTGATTGGACTACACCAAGGAATGTCATTGAGGTGAGACTTTCCATGGTATTATTGATTTCTATAGAAAATTCATCAAATGATTCAACAACATTTGTGCACTTATGATAAACTGTATGCAGGTGTAAGGATTTAGTTGGGTTGTAAGTTGAGTGGTTATTGGCATAATGCTAAGCTAGAAGGGAGGGTTATTATACTATATTGTGGGGAGAAGTTGAATGTCTTGCATAAGAAGTACTTGGCATATGGTTTGGAATTCTAAGAAACAATACATTCACTAACATATGGTTTGGAATTCTAAGCAACAATACATTCGCTAAATAATTAGGAATTACATGTTGAAATATTTGTTTTATACACACCATCAAATGTTGAACTTCATTAATAATCAAGTAAAGTTGACCTAGAAGCATATGAGGTGGATTGAGTACTTCCAAGGATACACCTTTGTGTTGAAGCACAAGTTATGCACTGAGAATAACATCATTGACGTTGGAATGGGTTTTCTATATTTGGAAGATAAATGATATGTATGCACGCGATTGGGATTTTCTATAGATATGGGAGAGATGTAGAAATCCAATGTTTTAAGATAGAGACATAGAAACGGAGCAATTTATTTATGATTGTTATTTGTTTGAAGGGAAGTAGTTTTGCATTCGAAAAGCTTCAATGTGTGGGAATATGATAAAAACATTGCATAGTGGAGGTTTAACAAAACATTTTGGGTAATAAATTAATTAATTTATTAGAGTAAATGTATAATTGGTTGTGTTTGCAAAGAGAGGTGAGCAAGTATGTAGTAATATGCATATTTTGTTAGATGGTGAAGGTTAGAAGTCAAAAAGACAAGATTGTACATGCCATTTTTGATATCCATGATAACTTTGGAGGATTTATCTATGGATTTTGTACTTGGATTGTTTAGAATGTGGAAAGGGTTTGATGCCTTGTTTGTTGTGGTTGAAATTTTTTTGAAAATGTCATGTTTCATTTTTATTATGAAGATCAATTTTCCAAATTATTGTGAAATTGTTTTATTTTGAAAATGGTGCATTTTCAAGGATCATTGAACACCATTAAATTAGATCAAGATACAAGGTTTCTTAGTCATTTTTGGAGAACATTTGGGAAGAAGCTAAGCAAAAATATATAGTATAGTTCAATATACTCTTGTAGACGAAAATGGTTAGAGAAAAATTTTCATTATAATTTTGGGTAATTGGTTGAGGTGTTTTGCTAAAAGAAAGTCAAAACATTGGGATTCAGTTTAGGAAAAAACAAGACTTGCATACAATAATTTTGTGAACATGGTGACTAGTAGATGATTGTTGTGTGTGCATGGACATACACTATGAAGAGTTGTGGGCTTGGTTTTTTACTAGTAGAGATGCAGAGAAGTGACAATGACAAATCATTTGTAGGCTAAATGAGGGAGGTGTATGTGCAAGTGTAAAATGTTTTGGAAGATGAAAAGTGAGGAGTACAAGGAAAACATGAATGCATGTTGAAAATATAAGGCTTTTGAAGTTGGTGAAAAATTATGGTACATTTGAGGTAGGGATGTTATCCCAAAGGTGGATATAATAAGTTGAATTCACAAAAGATAGACCTATGTTGAATAACAAAGAAGTTTGGTGAAAATGCATACAACGTGGAGCTTCCCAAGGAATTTTATATTTTGCTAATATTCAATGTAACAAATTTGTATTAATATAGTGTCATAAAAGATGATTCCAAGGTTGATTGGCATAGTTAATTATCAGGGAAGAAGGATGAGGACACTGATGAAATGATAGATGAGAAGGATTTTTAGATGTGAGGCACAACACATAAGTAGTATTTAGTGAATTGGAAAGGTATATCCATAGAGGAATGTGCTTGAATTTCTATGGATGAGTATCAAAGACATTGCAAGAGGAAAATGAAGGTGAATGTAGGGAAGTGCACAAGAGTTGCATGGGGATGTGTAAATTTTATTGTCAAGGGGAATTTGGTGCAAGAGCATCAAGTGTAGATAAAAATATGTTTGGTTAACTAGACATAAATGATGTAGATGTGAAAACATGTTTGAAGGCTACACAATGCACAAAATTAATGCGTATTGTAAATGATGAAGTATGTTTAGAATTTAGCAATGCACATATGTATAAACATGGGAAGACACATGTAGGTGAGGGAATTTTACATGTTCCAAATGGAAGGTGTAAGGAGAATTTGACATAGAATATGGTGGTGTGTGTGAAGGAGCACACACAATATTAAGGAACACATAAGGAAGTTGAGTCATGAATTACATGATCGTTAGGAAATAATTCATCACAATTGCCCCACACATATGTCAATTGTACACTAGCTACAAAGGTGTATATAAATGTGTAGAGCTTGAAGGAGATCGAGTTGGTGTTTGAAATCTTGGGTTTTAAAAGCATGATAATTAAGGAAGAGGTGTGTGGTTTTGAAGGGTTCAAAGAGGATAAGAAGTAGAAGAAGTTGATCAAGAAGAGAGCTCAGAAGGACAAGAGGATTGGTATTGGTTTGACGATACAAGATGGTGTTGCAAAGGTGAAGATAATAAATTGTGAGAATTTTTTAGGTCAAGGAGGGCATAGAAGGTGCTAAGGAGTGTGCATGATTTTGTTTATTGTAAAAAACCTTTGAATCTTGATGACAATGAGTATATTTGATTGTTATGTTCTTCTTTGTCCATGAATCTTTTTGTATTATTATTTCTTGCAATCCATTGCACTAAAATCTAAGTTTGTAAATCACTTTAGCTAAATTTACATAGTGTAGTAAAAGGGGCCCATTTTGCATTCCTTTCACCTAGTGGGTGTTGACGCCAAAAGTGCACTAGGGTGCAACATGGTTCTACAATCATGAGTAGTCTTTCTTAATAAGCTCTAAGAACAAACTACAACTATGTTTGTACAAAGATCATTTTGGTTTGATAACACTAGTGTGTATATACCATTGGTTGGTAGGGGGGACACTAACAACTAAACTTGAGTAACAAATATCCTTCAATATTGAGACCATATCATCACGAAGAAATACACAACGTCAAATAAAAATGTCAATGAACTCAAGCTGATTTCATATTGAGAAAAAATATTGACGTCTTTTGCTATTTTCACTTCATTTCCATTGCTTATATCATCGTTGTTATTGCTGTGAATTATAGGGGGATGAATCCTTGAAGATAACATGTTGTATTCGAGTTGCATTGATGGGAAAATCAAGGTTTAGGTCATTGTTGGAATTTGAACTAATACTTGATTGCTTTATTTTTTCATAAAATTTTGTGTTATGTGGTATATTAAAGTATAGTTTTCAAAAGATTTAAATAATGATAATGCAAATGTATTTTTTTAAAGTAATTTTGCATATAGGAGTATAGTTCTCAAAATATTTAAATAATGATAATGTAAATGTGTTTCAGAGTAATTTGTCTCTCTCTAGTTAAAGAGACAATCCTAACTTGTTTTAGAAATGATATATTAAAATAAATATTTCTGTTACTAAATTCTTGATTTTATTTTTTCAAATTAAATGTAGTCTTCTTACATTATCTAAATAAGTCATGAGACAATATCCATTAAGTATCAATATATTAATTCATATATTATATGATATACCCAACAAATTTACAAGTCAAACTCACCCCATTTCCCACTATTTGTGCTATTACCAAATAATTATTGCATATAGATTACATTATATATTGTTAAATATGTATTCCTCACAATATCCATTAAGTATCAATATATTAATTCATATATTATATGATATACCCAACAAATTTACAAGTCAAACTCACCCCATTTCCCACTATTAACAAATAGTTATTGCATATAGATTACATTATATATTGTTAAATATGTATTCCTCATTTCTTGTTTTTCAATTTTTTCATGTTAAATTTTTGTGAGTTAGAATTTTTAGTCAAAAATTTAGTAAGAGAAGTTTGAGGAAAGGTTGCCCAACTCTTCTCCATGCCCATTCTTATATCATCTTTTTCCTTCATTGTTTTTTATGTTCATTTGGGTTTCAGAAAGGTTTATTATTCTATATTAATATTCATATGGGAAAGACTTCACTAACTATCTGCATTAGTATTCCACGTGTCATTAATTAATACATTCTTTTCATTAGTGTCATAGTGCCATATTAAAGAAGGGTCAATTGGTTTTTCTTCAAATCTCATTTCTAAAATTCTGAAATTTATTTACTTTTTACTAAATCTTCACAACCGTGGAATGATGAATTTTGTAAATGAATGTAGATATATTTTGGGTATTTTGAAACTTAAAGAATATTAAAATATAATTTAGTTTTTGTCTTCTTATTTGACCAATTATGGGATAAATGGGTTTTTATAGAATTGGTGGACCAACATATTCAATAAAACATGGAACATTTAAGATGATTTTGTTTTTAACAAGACAAAGCAACACAATGGAATTTTTTTTAGGATGCATACATACAATGACATTATTGCATATAGAATGAAATACACATTCTTTCATATAAGATAATAGATCTTGTAGATCTTTGCATTAATGAAAATCTCGATGTCCATATTATAAAAGAATAAAGGAGGAAATAAAGAATCACTATGTTATAACTTAATATTTTTCTACAGACGATGGTGAAAACTATGTAAAGAATCGAATATGGCCATGCAATGTCATCGAGAAATACACATATTGACAAAGTATTTTCTCCTAATTATTCCAATTAATTGGAGAGAAGAAATAAGTAAACCCAATTAGGAAGAAAAGGAAGATGGATGATGAGTATCCATAGACAACAATGCCTAATGAGGCAACCCTTATATATATATATATATATAAACAATGAACATTGGCATGTTGCTTAAATTTGGAGAGGAGAAATAAGTAAACACAACTAGGAAGAAGAGGAAAGACGATGAGGATTGAGCGACAACAACTCCTAATGAGGCAACCCTTATATTAGAATTATATATTAAAATGACAAACAATATAATCTCACTTAAACCCCTGACTTATAAAAAATTTAATTGTTATTGTCTCTATAGGACATTCTTCTATCCCACTTTGAATAACATTGAACTTATGTTATTTCTGGTTTGTGAGTCTGTTATTGCTAATATAAGTAATGTAGTAACTAAGTGGATGAAAAATGTCTTTTTTTTAATTAGTTATATTTTAAATTTCAAAAAACAAATGAATTTTTTAAATATCTCTATATATAACAAGGTGAATGAAACAAGTACACAGTATATTAAAAAATTGAAAAGAGAAGTAAAGTACTTTCTCTTAGAGCATATCTATATTACTTAGCTAATCTAAGTGACGGGTATTAAAAAATTAAAAAGAGAAGTAAAGTACTTTCTCTTAGAGTATATCTATATTACTTAGATATTTTAAATGAAGGGTTTTAGGGTGTGATTTAATATTTATTTTGATGAATCCAAAAGGATAACAATATCTATAATGATGAAATGAACCATACTTATAATTATAAATATGAGAATGACAAGTGCTTTTTAGATAAACTATGGCTAAATTGTGGCTAGACTCTCTTATGAGAGTGTATCAGGGACTTTTTAAATCATCAAACCATTGCGGGGCCTATAAAAAGAACCCTCTTTCATTAACTTGATTTCCCTTTCATAGATCTTAGGGATTCTCTTGAGTCATTGTTGCCCCACAATGGTCCTCTTATGCGGCCTCATGGGAATAATTTAGTGGATGCCTCTAGAAGGCTAATTGTGTGTGCGCGCATTTGGTCCAAGATAAGAAGAAAATAGATTATTATTGCTCAAGTGGATATTATAATTAATTGACAAATTTTGTTTTGGAAATTAAATGTAAAACTTGGTGTGTAGGCTCCATCATTAAATCTTGTGTAAGTTTTATTTGTTTAGGTTGATCACACTTTGATAATTTTTTGTGTGTGTTATTGGAGTGAAGATATGGTTATTGAGATGCCTTGTGAATAATTTATAAATGGTATTAGAGTTAAGAGTTTCACTTCCTATCCTTGATTTTGGTTGGTCAAGTTTTTTTGGAGAAACTTGTCTGAATAGGTTACTAGGTTGCCTTGCATGTTGTTTTTGAGAATATTTGATCATAAAGAAGGTTAATTATCTTATGTGACTGAGATTAAAAGTTATTTGGGTATTTAATAGTCCAATTACCTTTGGGAGATTTATTGGAGTTGGAAAATTTGTCAAATTTATCAATTTCGATACAAATTAGGAGTTGATTTGGGCAATTTTTATCTAAAAAGTCTTGATTTTTGAGATAATATCTTGAAAATTTTGAAGTTGTTGTGTCTAAAATTGATATCTTCATATTCTACCCTCAAAAAATTTATTAGATGTTCTTTTACGTTTTGGAATTCAATATCGATTTACTTTGAATGACTTTGAATGACTATGATAGAGACAAGTATGTTTTTGGTTTTAACAACATAAAATTGCACTTATTATAAGCCAAATTGCATATTTTTTGTGAATTAGAATATGTGTAATATAAGTGCTAAAGTTTCATCTAGTATTATGATATTCACAAGTGGTAAGAGGTCCATAAACCCATACAAGAGGCTTGCAAGTCCCAAAGGCTCAACTTGACTTCGTATGTGTTTTTTTGACCCGACGCTCCAATAGATGTTTATAGGACACATTTCATACTTGAAGTGTTGATTTGGGGAAAAATTAAGAGGTCTTTTGTAGATTGAAGTAATGTTTAGGTTTTTATTTCCTTAATTATTGTTATTTTTCAATACTTTTGAAACTTCAAAGCGTTGTATCTTTATGATATGAACTCCAATCAATGTGATTTTTTAAAAGTAGATATTTTTTTGAGATAATTTAGATTTGTACTTTGTTTTATACATTTCGGTCATCAACTTATTTTTTGTGTCATGGGGATCACGGATAAAAGTGTGCCAATGTTTGATGGAAGAGGATATTATAATTAGAGAGTTTTCTTATAATGATTTCTAGATATGAACTGTGTTAGAAGTTTTGAAATGTCCAAAAACCTATGACATAGTTCATATCCAAAAATCGCTATAAGCATTATGACAAACTGTGAAAATCTATACTCTCAAATTAGGAAGTTTGTCTCATTAAAGTTTTGAGGTCTCAAGATTCTTATATTATGGTCAAATAAGAGGTGAAAGAACATATAAATGACAAAGAGAAGGAAATTCAATAGAGAAAAATGAAACAGCTCGAGAAATAATAGATAACAACTTAAATCCAAATATTAAAAAGTAATTTATTAATTAAGATTCTCCAGTAATTATATGGAAATTCCTAAAATAGAAATATAATAAAATTGTTAGTGCCTTAGTATGCACCCATGTATTTCTAGCTCAAAACTTTAAAAAATTAAATGATTCCTTTCTATGCTTTGTGATTTTTTTATTAAATAAGGAGAAGGATGTGCTAACCTCAAGGACTTGTTCATGTTACCAAGCTTGGTCACTTCAAGGGACAATCTAGTTGACCATGCTCTTCCTTTGGGAAAGCTAATGGGTGTTTTATTGATGGGTTGAAATTTTTTTAACACACATTATGAGGTTCAAGCCTTGTTTATTTATAAAAATGAAGAAATACTTAAGTACAAAGGCACCAAGCAAAGAGGAAAAATCCTTTTCTCAACATATTTTCTCAACAAAGTTGGAAGGTCTCTTGGTGAATGCTCTAGTAATCCAATTGATAATTTGTAAAGTAAAAGGAATATTTCAATTGCTAAGAAAAGGAACATAATGAATGCCAATCAAAGGAGCAAGTTAAACATTGAGAACAAGTTATGGCTAATAAAAATTGGTAAATTCACTAACCATAGATTCACCAAGGAAAGGGTTTTTATGCTTGACAATGGAGAAAGAAATTCCAAGTCCTTGTCATTGAATAAAAGAGGGTTGGTTTTTCCAAGTAAAATATTTTTACTTCTATTCAAAAAAGAAAGGTTTATTTTGTTGAGCACAAGTTGGGTTAAAGGATAAAATTATGAAATCACTAATTATGGTCTCACTAAACAAGGGTCTTCTTTTCTCATAAGTTTTGTTGGGAAAAGGAAAAAGGAAGGAACACATTGACTTGTTTAGCATAGAGAACATTCAAGTTTCTCAATAAAGGAATAAGACATATGTCGAGCCAATAAGTTTAAAATCGAATTGTTGAGTAAAAAACAAACATGAGGAAGACTCATTAATAAAAGGGGGAACAACTAATCGAGAAATGGGGTTGGGAAAAAAATGGATAAGTGTTGAGTTTTTCAACAAAGAATTGAATGAATATGGTGTTCAATGGGAGATTCCATAAGAGGAGGTGTAGTGCTTGACAAAAGAGCTAAATACATGATTTGTCAACCACATAGTAAAGCTTGATTGAATGCACCAAGGAAAGTCCTAACTTGTTCATCATGCAAAGGGGGCTGATCAAGGTTTTTGAACTAAGATACTGAGATTTTTATAAGTAGCATGAAAACTTCAAAAAATAGTTGGAGAAAAAAAATCAAACATAAGGCCACTAAGGGAAGAAGGATTAGGGAAAGTGTATTGGGAAAATTGAAAGTTCCATAAGTTGTAAAACCCAAATGGATGAAATATCGGGGAATAAAGAACCTTACAAAGGCCCGAAGAAGAAAAATGATTAATGGGAGAAGAGAGGATGAATTGAAAAATATCATCAAGAAATTGGAGCACATGGTACGTTATGATATAATGCCTTAAAAATGATAAAATGTTAATGAATATAGTCCTCTTCGAGAGTAAAATATAAGATGAGATAAGATGATCCTAATATTAGGTATCCTTGATATATATATATATATATATATATATATATATATATA
>SNQJ01S0002978.1:58977-115322 GCA_010110895.2 Picea sitchensis
GTGTGTGTGTGTGTGTGTGTAGATGAGAGAAAGTATACAATTATAATGAAAAGGTACAATGAAGGGTTCTAGCCAACATATAATTATAACACTATAAATGTAATAATTCAGTGTATATGGATTAATAAGGGGTTTTACACACAATGTGAAGCTTTGTCTAGGTCTTAACATGCCCCTCCCCTTCAAACAAGTGTTTTCCTCAACACTTGACTAACTACGAGTGTTTCTGCATGAATAACTCATCTTCCCATGTTGCCTCTTCCACTAGTAGGTTCTTCCATTTGATGAGGTGATCCCTAATTTCTCAATTTCTCAATTACTCAATCCTTGTTTCAAGGATTTTTTCTGGCTCTAGTTTGATTTTACATTCTTCATAAATATTTGATAAAATAGTTTGGAATGGGATTTTGTTGTTGATTAACTTCTTTAAGAAAGACACATGGAAGTCTGAATGTACACGTGAATATGGAGACAACTCCAATTTTAATCCATTCTTCCAATCCTTTGCAAAACCTTATATGGGCCATAATATTTGGGTGTTAATTTATTATCCTTCTTTTGTTGCTTGAGGGACATATGTTTATATAGTTGTAGCCTTAGAAATACCCAATCCCCCACTTCAAATTACTTTTCACTACGATGTTGATTTTCTTGTTGTTTCATCCTATTTTGTGCCATAACCAAGTTGTCCTTCAATAGTTTGAGAACCTCTTTCTTGTTTCGTATGTGGTTATCCACTGCTTGAAACTTTATATTCCCTTTCAAGGCTGATGTAATGGACGAAGGACGATATCCATAAAGTGCCAGAAATGGGGACATTTTTGCTGAAGTATGGAAGGATGTGTTGTACCACCATTCGACCAAGGGAAACCACTTGACCCATCGTGTTTGTTTATTAGATGCAAAGAAACGAAGATATCCTACTAGACATTTATTCACAATCTCAGTTTTCCCATTGGATTGAGGGTGGTAAGATGAGCTGTGAGCCAATTGAGTTCCCATTCGGTCCAAAAATTTCCAGTGCAATTGAATCTCTATCACTTACAATAATCTTACGGACTCCATGTAGATTTTGAACTATTTCCATGAATGTTGTGGCTACTATACTTTCTTTAAAATGATGAAAAAGAGAGAAAATATGGGCATACTTTGTCAGTCGATCCACTACTACCACGATGACAGTATTTCCTTCGGATTTGGGTAAACCTTTAATAAAGTCCATTAAGACTTCTTCCTAACGTTGACTTGGTATAGCTAATGGTTGTAGGAGATCTGACATCTTGATTGTCTCTCCCTTATTATGTTGGCAGACTAAACATTCAGACACAAACTTTTGGAAAACAAATTTTTAGACCTTCCCATAAAAATCCTTCTTGATCTCGTAGTATGTTTTCAAGAATCCTGAATGTCCTCCTATAGGAGAAGCGTGCAAATCCAAAAGGACCTTCTATTTGAGTTGGTAATTATTACATAAATATAGGCGATCATGATACCATAGAAAAACTTCTTCTATACAAAATTATGTAATGAACCAAGGTTCTCATGTATTTGTTGAATGATCTTGCATGCCTCTTAATATTTCTTCCATTCAATCATTTCTTCTTCCACCCAATTATATTGCGGAATAGAAATAACACATAGTGAACCTTCTGTTTTTTCTTCTTTCCTCGAAAGGGCATATACCACAACATTATTTTTTTCTTTTTTGTAGATAATTTCAAAGTCATAACCTAGTATCTTTGTAACCCATTTTTGTTGCTCTTTTGAAGATAATTGTTTCTCCAAGAAGTATTTCAAACTATCATGATCTATTTTTACTTTGAAGTGTCTTCCTATTAGGTAAGGGTAACATTTGTGAACTGCATGTAGTATGACCAACATTTCTTTTTCATAAATGGGTTTGACTAAGTTTTTTCCTTTAATTTGAATGCTTTCAAAGGCAAGGGGGCTTCCTTATTGCATTAAAAATACACCAATTCCATGGCCAGAGGCATCACACTCCACAATAAAAAAAAATCTATAGTCGAGTGTGGCCACGATGGGAGTTGTACACATAGCCTCCTTAAGTTTTTCAAAAACTTTGGTTGCTTCTTTGGTTCAAGAAAATCCTTCATTCTTTAATAATGTTGTTAGAGGTGCTTCTATTTGACCATAGTTCTTGAAAAACTTGCGGTAATATGATGTTAATCATAAGAATCCTCTAAGTTTCTTCGAGGTTTTAGGGATTGGCCATTCCTTCATATCTTTAATTTTGTTAGGATTCACTTTTACACCTTCATGAGATATAATATGACCCAAATATTCCACTTATTGAACCCCAAAAGCACACTTGGAAAGATTTTCATAAATTTGTTTCTCTTCCAATAGTTTTACTACTCTATCAACATGTTGTACATGCTCTTCCCAAGATTTTCTATAGATTAGTATTCCATAAAAAAATACTCACACAAATTTTCTAAGGAAGGGCTTGAAAACAAAATTCATCAAGCTTTGAAATGTTGAAGGTGCATTAGTAAGTCCAAACGGAATAACCAAAAACTCATAATGATCTTCATGTGTTCTAAAATTTGTTTTAGGAATGTCTTCCTGCCTCATTATGATTTGATGATATCCTGAACGAAGATCCAACTTAGTAAATAATTTTGCTCCATGCAATTCACTTAATAATTCATCAATGACATTAATAGGAAACTTATCTTTGATGGTTATTTTGTTAAGTTTTCTATAATCTAGACACATACGCCATGGACCATTCTTTTTTGTAACCATCACCACCGGTGAAGAGAAGGAATTTTTGATAGGTTGAATGTTGTCGACCTCTAACATTTCCCTGGTTCATGCGCTCAATCTCACTCTTCTACGCATATGGATACCTAAAAGGCCTAATGTTAGGTGATACACTTCCTGGTTGTAAATGAATAACATGGTCATGATCTCGAGCAGGTGGAAGACCCTTAGGAATTTCACCAAATACCTTGGAATGATCGTTGATAACTATTTGGAGATCTAATGGAGAAGATGATATAGATGTTTGAACATCAAGTGAGGACAATTGTGCAATTACAACTTAGTGTCCATTTTTGAGTAGTTTTGTCACGCTATTAGAGATTATCACTTTAGAGGGTTTCCCATGGATACCTCTAAGATAAATTTCCTTGCAATCTGAGGAAAATCTCATGAAAATATATTGAAAATTAAAGGCCAATGTTCCCAATGATTGTAACCATTGGACCCCTAATGCAACATCAACACCACCCATTTGGAGGGAAATCATGGGGCTATCCAAAAATTACTCCACCATGTTGAGCTTAATACTATGGCATTTCCCTGAAAAATTTATGGTACCTCCATCTGCAATCATTACTTGAAACTTTGGTGTGGGATATACAAAGCAATTGAGATCTTTTGCCAATTTGTAGTTGATGAAATTGTGGGTACTACCAGAATCAATCAATATCGTTACCTTTTTCTTATTTATGTATCCTTGTATCTTAAGGGTTTGTGGAGTATTGATGCCGACTAATGCATGACAAGATATTGTTAGAGTAATCTCTTCTAGATATGGATCTTGTGGTGGTTCCAATTCTTGATCTTCTTCCTCTTCATAGTCTACGTAGAATAATATCTTCTCACTGTATTTATGGCCCTTACTGTACTTGGTTTCACAATTGAAACATAGTCCTTTTTCTCTTCTTTCATCCATTTTTTGAGGTGTCAATCTTGTCAGTTGAGGTACACTTGTCTTGTGACCCCCAAAGGTAGACTTATGTGTAGCTTTATTCCTGGCTTGAATATGACGAGCAAATTGCACAACTTCCATAATATTTGAAGGATGTCTTAAGAAAATCTCATGTTTAATGTCTTCTTTTAATCCACCCATGTAAGCTTCCAACAAATGTTTATCACTTATGTCATCCACCCTTGTGGCCAATACTTGAAATTCTGAATCATAATCTTCAATATCACCTAAGTGCTTGATTCTTGTCAATTTATTGAAGTATTCATGTTCCCAAACTTTCCCATATTTTGCTTCTAACTCTCTTGTAAATAAACCCCAAGTATAATGATAAAAAGGGGGTTTCATTTTAACTACCCATTTATACCATTAATATGGTTTTATCTCAAACTTCAAAGTTTCTATGTGAATTCTTTTCTTATGATCTATAATATGATGCAGTTCAAAATATTGCTCTATTTGGTTCACCCGGGTAAAGACCTTTGTTCCATCAAACTTATTTAATTCAATCTTAGGAAAGTTGAATTTAGGTCCCCCATTGTAATTAACTCCACTATTGTAGTTAAATCCACTTGAAAAATGCCTATTATCAGTAGGTTGTTCAACCTAAATACTACCTTCATTTTCAAGAGTTCATTTTATTTTGATATCTCCTTTAGGGAGTCTCTCATGTAGAGCCTAAAAGATCATGGAAGATAAAGAATTTTGCAACTCCGTCGTGGTTTTTTGTATTTCTTATTTATTTTCATCCATCTTCTTATATCCATCTTTTTTTCCATTTCATTCATATTTCTTTTCATCTCTTCATTATTTTCATGTCATTTTGATTTTCATTCATCTTCTTCTCCATTTGTTCCCTATTTTCAATGATCTTCTTTTTCCATTTTCCCCCTATTTTTAGTGATCTTCTTGTCCATCTGGTGATAAATCTCTTGGATTTCATCTTGAGTCATGTTTGAGCTCTTTGAAGGTTTAGTTGGTGAAGTAAATTTTGGAGGATCCTTTGGAGCCATGTGAGAAAATAATAATTCTCCTATTTTTCCTCTTTATCAAAAATTTTGAATCACAAAAAAACAATCTTCCAATAAAAGGTTATGCCAATTGTAAGTTCCATACATTTAAAACCCTTAATTTGGAGTATGTCCTCTTATCCGACCTTTCTTCTGATGTATTTATGAAATTTCATCCCTTTTGAGTCTGAAATTTTGGCCTATAGTACTTTGATATGTCTTCTCTGCAATTCCATAGGTATGACCAAAATTTGATGTTCCAATTCAAAGTTATGGTAACTTTCCCAAACCTTGCTGACTTTTGGCCTTTCCTAGAGAGTAAACTTATACGGAATTCCACGTGTCCAATATTTAATACCTGATTCTAAAAATTATACCATAAATACTATTGATTTTCTTATTTGAAATACAACTAGTGTCATTGAATTTGGACCCTCTCTAAAGAAGATATGTAGGTTTTACCTAGAACACATGTTTGAGACCAATTATAGGACTAGTCAAAAACCCTACCTTTCATAGGGTACATATATCCAAAAGTGTAATGACCTAAAATCTAAAAATTTTACCACAGATTCCTTGATATGTATTGTAAATAACCTCCAATTTTTGTTGTCTAAATCATCCCACAAAAAAAATTATAGCAAATATCCTAAGATGAATTTGTTTAAAACTAGATTCAAAATGAGTCAAAAACCCTATCTTCCATAGGATATATATATATAATTATAACGACCTAGAAGATGAAATTTGTACCACAAATACCTAGATTTTTCTTGTAAATAAGATCAAATTTTTTATGTCTGAATCAACCCGAAGAAAATGTTATAGAAAAAATGATAAGATAACTTGCTTGGAGAGGAAAAACCTTGGGATTGATGCTCTAATACCAAATTTTATGATCCARTGTCTTAAAAAATGATAAAAAATCAATTAATACAGTCCTCTTCGAGGGGGAAACCTCCTTTTACAATATATCCAATTCATATACAATACGAGATGAGAGAAGATGTCCTAAGACTAGGTCTCCTTGATATATATATATATATATAGGAGACAAAGAGTACATAGTACAATTATAATGAAAGGGTACGATGAAGGGTTCTAGCCGACATACAATTATAACACTATAAATGTAATCATTCAATATCTAGGGCTTAATAAAGGGTTTTACACATAACATAGGGTTTTTTCTAGGTCTTAACATGGTATCACATGAAATTGTTGATAAGAAAACCTTAATGATGGTAGAAAATGGATATGGTTGAAGAATAAAGCATAGAGAATTGAAGAAAACTTTGATGGAGTAAGGAAATACATCTAGGAATTTTTAGGTGCTTTTTTGTCTTTCATGTTGAACTCAAGAAAAATTGGTCAATGTTCTAACAAATGATTAAGCCATAGGACAATTGGATGATTTAGACATTAACTGTAGTGGTATGGACCACTATATGTAATTTGTTGGGGTAGTGTTCACTTGGTAAAATAGATTAATATACATTTTTTTTGTTCTTGTTCTCTAAGTCAAATTTAGTGGGGGTTGTTGGTGTGAAAATTACACTTTTTTGTTATTCTTTCCATTGTGGAAATTTAGTGACTTTGTACCTAACCTTTTCTTGTCCTCGTTAACAAGGTGGCTAGTAGGTTAATGGTCCTCATTCATAAGTTGGTTAGTGGTTTTAATATATGAGGTGGTTCGAGGCATTGATGTTTGGTTATGCCTAATACCTATATAATGGATTCTTGTACCATTGTAATGTGTTGCATAGGATAATACAATGTAGAATTTACAATGGATTTTTCTGTTTAGAGGTTTTCTCCGCTCTACATGTGGTGTCACCTATTTTATTTTATCTTGCATCTATTTTGTTGTTTTATAGGCTATAATATCTGAATGGATTCATGCTACAAAATATAGCATAAGATTAGGGGTGGAGAACCACCCTATTACAAACATCACTAACAAGGAAGGAAAAGAAAGTGGAGTCACTGCTTAGTTCTAGGGAAAAATGGAGAAATCCCATGGGAGAGGAGAAGAGGAATAAAATAGAAGGGAGCAATACCTCTAGATTAATTAGGATTTAATATTGAGTATTTATCTAGGGTTGTAGGTTAATTGGGATACTTCAATTTGGGTTTCCAACAAGTAATTAACAAAGGGAATGCAAGATAACATAGGGTTAATTTCCAATTTTCTTTGGAGAACTAATTAAAATAAGTGTTGGCAATGAAAGAGAGGAGAAAGGAAATGAGTCATATAGATGAGTGTTATTGTAGGTTTGGAAGATTATTGGGCTGAAGATGAGATTTGTGATAGGTCTCTAAGAGAGTGTTCCACCTCCTAAATGATCCTCCATTTTTAGCCCAATCCTCTTGAAAAAATGATTTGCACCAATCTCCAATACTAAGTAAACACGAGATCTAACACATAATGATATAACAATACGTAATGAATGGAGACCAAAGTTCCCTCATAAGGGTTTTATACTTTCCTTTCCCTAGATGTGCTGGAATGTGGAGATCCAAAGATCAACCCAGATCATGAATGATCCTCATACTAATAGAGAATAATCTATTAATATCAATATCTAAATGATTCATTACAAGGAGAGCTCCTCAATTTATAGGATTGAGGAAGCCCAACAAACACCTAAGATTAGGTGGGAAGTTGAAAGAATCTACATGAGCCTAACTCACACAAGTTGTCATGTGTTTAGAAATAGATACAATATTAAAAAACACACTAACACCCCCCATAAGAGAAATATAGGGAAGAAACAAAATAAAACAAAGATGGGTGTCGACAACAAGGGTTGATGAGGTACCCATGTACAAACTCTCATACATGGAAAAAAACTCCTCTCCAAAAGAGAGAAAAATGCCAGTGTTGAAAATGGCATTGGAGTTGAAGCTAGAGAAGATGCCACAAAGATGCATTGAAAAGCAAGAGCATGAGGCCTACAAAGGTTGAAATATCTAATCATGAAGTATGAACAAACTTTGAAGAAGAGGGCCATGTAACCTCAAGGAACATGGTTGAATTCTGAAGCGAAAGAGAATTGGTTGAAGAGGCACAAGAATGGAAAACACATACAACCATCACATAAATGCTTCAAAAAATAGGTTACGGTGAAGAACCAAAACAAAGGCTTCAAACAAAAGAAAACAACATCAACCATCAAAGGAGCAATGAGGCCCGTGGATGTTGAAAACTCCTAACATGAAGTATGGCAAAAAATCTATAGAGGTTCAGTTAACCCCACACTGACAATGCCATCAAAGATCCATGTAGAAATACAAATTTCAAAATTTTATGAAATGAGTCCTGACACAAAAATCCTAATGAGGTATTGATGTATAATTGACAAAAAAATCATAAAATGAGTATCCTTATGGACGCCAATCCATCTCACCGAAGTGCATGGGTTAGTATTCGCCGCCACTGTCGAGCCAAAATAGGAATCGATGTTGTGTACAAGGCTCACTCTTAAGACGCTTGATATCGATCGAACATGGTGAGTAAAAAATCACCTGAAGAAGCATTGCATAGCACCCCCCCATAATGTTGAATTGAGTGGAAAAGATGATGACAATGAATTTCACAACTGATGACTAAAGTATGGAGTACGAGCTAAAGGTGGCAAAGATGAAAAACAACCTAAGCAAGAAACACTCCAGAGTAGCGAGCTCCAAGAGACTACAAAACAATGAAGTACACAGAGACAAATACATGGTTACACTCCTAAAACTATATGCACAAGTGGCACATACTCCACCACTCAAAGGTGTAAAAAGAGAGGTACCATAAATACCCATCATGGACAACAATCCTTGATATGGGTCATGACAAACAAGACCATGTTAGGTACCATTTACAATAGAGGAATCAATATTTATTCATTGAGATCATGATAAGAAAAACAATCTGAATTAAGAAAATCATTATGTTGTGCAACCACTCACAGAAAAGAGAGCTGAATGCTCTTCACAACTCCTCAAACAAAATGAAAAATGGAGACTTCTCTTAAGAGATATGGCGAAAACTTGACCAATAACCTCTAAAATAAAAAAAGTGATACAAAAGTGGCAAACAATTATACCATGAACCTCCAAAAAAACACAAACTCTTTCAAATGAGAATTTTTTTGATTGGCCAAACACAATAACAATTGGATTTGAACCCAAGCTCCTCCTTTGACCATGAGAATGCAATGAGCAGCCAATCCTTGAAAACACCAACGGAATTCATTGTAAAAGACGAAGTCTTTCTGATCAAAAGGAAAAGGAAAATTGCAAGGTTAAGGGAAAAGGCACAAACGAAGTTTGTGCCAAAGATGAAATAATCCAAATGGAAGGTTGAACTTTACTTGAGCACTGGAAACTCAAAAAACAAGCAGGGAACACTCAGGAACACAAGGCATCATGGGGTAACATAATACATTAAAGACTAAGTCTTTCTGATCAAAAGGAAAAGGAAAACTGCAAGGTTAAGGGAAAAGGCACAGACAAAGTTTGTGCCAAAGATGAAATAATCCAAATGGAAGGTTGAACTTTACTTGAGCATTGGAAACTCAAAAAACAAGCAGGGGACATTTAGGAACACAAGGCATCATGGGGCAACATAATACAATGAGGTAATGGGATTCAAATTGATTCCCTTTGACATAATAAAGATCTAGATCAATATCAACCGTGTAGCCTCAAACACAACTGTACCCAACAGAAGCAAACACCAAGAATTTTATGGACCATGACCTTCGGAATGCTCTGGTTGGCCAGAACCGCAAAAAACAGAAAATAGAGAAGGAGAATCATCGTAACGAAAATGATTGAATTGGACTCCCACAATCAATCATTCCCACCATACATAAGCCACTCGATGGGGCGCTTATGAAGACCATGAATCAACTAATCAAGTTCTTTGATTCAATGATATAATTCTCGTATTCGATGTGAATGTAATACCAATGACGCTAATAAACAAGGCACACATATCATTCTGTAGTTTCTGAGCACTCGAGCTGGCGACCTGGGGTAATATTATTCCCATGAGGACGCACAAGAAGACCCTTGGGTCGAGAACCAGGAGTTGGTCATCGTGAATTCTTTGGAATAGTTCCTTCACGAATGGCGGTTCGAGCTTTCGCTCATCTGAAATGGGTACTACATGGATCCCAGCAACTGAAGGAAGAGAGCTCCGAGGATGAAACGCTTCCCCCGAATCCAATACTAGGAGAGGGAAAACAACAAAGAACCCTATCCAAGCACTAGACATTCCTAAGAGGTCATAAATTTAGGCTAAGGTACAAGGAAGTCAAGAAAAATGGTTCAACACAAAAGGATAGTAGAGAAATACTATGTCATATTTGGGTGGGTTAGGCATAGAAACAACATAGAAGAAGTTTACAATACAACCTCCTTAGTGGATAGGTGTATATGAGTGCTAAAGTGTGAAATTCATATAATACATATTGTCCCTATAGTAGGAGCTTATATCCATTATATGAGAATAGTAGATAGTTGTAAGGAAGGAGAGATGCATGCAAAGTAAATATAAAAGTAACAACAATAACAAGAAAATGGTGGCATAATAGTGCATTTGGTTGGATATAATGTATATACATGGTGAAGGGGTAGTATCTACTATTTGACATCACTTAAGTACTTGACTTTTGCATGTAGATCACATTCCACAATAATCATTTTAAAGAAGGAATCCATCACATACCTATGTAGGTAATATGATATCAAACATGCATAAGAATAGAGAAAATAAAGCACAAGAAGCAACAAAGTGCATGACAAGAAAAAAAATGTTAAGAAGGGAGACAACTAATTCTATATTTTGAAAGTAAAGCAACTAAACTATGAAATGATATAAGTAAATCTAATTACCATGTTAATAAAATAATAACTAGATTATGAAATGAAACATGAGTAAGTCTAATTGCTATGAAAGTAAGATAAAAATTAGATTGTGAAAGCAAATGAAGTATATTTAAATATCATGAAAGAAATACAATAAGTAGATTTTGAAAGAGATGCTAAAAATGAATATGAGAGTATGTGGTGTTCTTTATTAGTAACTTGGAAGATGCAAGGGCTAAAGAATAGGAGAGAGAAAGGGAAAAAGGACCCTATCCAAGCACTTCCCTAAGAGGTCGTAAATTTAGGCTAAGGAATGAAGAACTCAAGAAAGGTGGTTCAACACAAAAGGATAGTAGAGAGATACTATGTCATATTTGGGTGGGTCATGCATGGACATGACATAGAATAAGGTCACAAAACAACCTCCTTAGTGGGTAGGTGCATGTGAGTGCTAAAGTGTGAAATTCATATACTACATATTGCCCCTCTTGTAGGAGATGTTATCCATTAGATGGGAATAATATATAGTTGTAAGGAAGGAAAGATGAATGCAAAGTAAGCATAAGAGTAACAAGAATAACAAGGAAATGGTGCATGGTAAGAGCATACTAGTGCATCTGGTGAGAGATAATGCATAGGCATGGTAAGGGGGTAATCTCCACTATTTGACTTCACTTAAGTACCCCACTTTTTCATGGAGATGCCATGCCACAATAATCATTTGAAAAAGTGAATCCATCACACATCTACATAGGTAATATGATACAAGCATGCATAAGAATAGAGGAAATAAAGCACAAGAAGCAACAAAATGCATGACAAGCAAAGAATGTTGAGAAGGGAGACAACCGAGTCTATCTTTTGAAGGCAGAGCAACTAAACTATGAAATGAGATAAGAAAATATAACTACCATGTTAATAAAATAACAACTAGATTATGAAAGACATACTAGAAAGGAATATGAGAGCATGTGATGCTCTTTATTAGTAAATTAGAAGATGCAAGGGACAATGACTAGGAGAGGGAAAGTGACAAAGGACCCTATCCAAGCACTGGACATTCCTAAGAGGTCATAATTATAGGCTAAGGTATGAGGAACTAAAGAAAAATGGTTCAAAACAAAAGGATCGTAGAGAGATACTATGTCATATTTAAGTGGGTCATGCACATAAATGGCATAGAAGAAGGTCACAACACAACCTCCTTGGTGGGTAGGTGTATGTGAGTGCTAAAGTGTGAAATCCATATATTACATATTGCCCCTCCCATAGTAGTTTATATCCATTAGATGGGAATAGTAAATAGTTGTAAGGAAGGAGAGATACATGAAAACTAAATATAAAAGTAACAAGAACAACAAGGAAATGGTGCATGGGAAGAGAATATTAGTGCATTTGGTGAGAGATAATGCATAGACATGGTGAGGGGGTAGTCTCAACTATTTGACTTCACTTACGTACCTAAATTTGGCATGGAGATCTAATGCCACAATAATCATTTGAAAGAGTAAATCCATCACACACCTACATAGGTAATATGATATTAAGCATGCATAAGAACATAGAAAATAAAGCACAAGAAGCAACAAAATGCATGACAAGCAAAGGATGGTGTGAAGGGAGACAACCAAGTCTATCTTTTGAAAGAAAAGCAACTAAACTATGAAATGAGATACACAAATTTAACTACCATGTTAGTAATATAACAACTAGATTATGAAATGAAACATAAGTCTAATTACTATGAAAGTAAGATAGCAATTAGATTGTGAAAGTAAATGAAGTATATCTAAATATCATGAATGTAAGAAATACAATAACTAGATTATGAAAGATATGTTAGCAAATAATATTAGAGCATGTGTTGTTCTTCATTAGTGAATTGGAATATGCAAGGGCCAAAGACTAGGACAAGGAAATCGACAAAGGACCCTAGCCAAGCACTAGACATCCCTGAGAGGTCATAAATCTAGGCTAAGGCATAAGGAACTCAAGAAAGGTGGTTCAACAAAAAAGGATAATAAAGCGATATTATGTCATGTTTTGGTGGGTCATGCATGGACACGACATAAAGGTCACAACACAACCTCCTTAATGGGTAGGTGTAGGTGAGTGCTAAAGTGTAAAATCTATATACTACGTATTTCCCCTCCCAYAGGAGTTGATATCCATTAGATGTGAATAGTAGAGAATTTTAAGGAAGGAGAGATGCATGAAAAGTAAATATAAGAGTAACAATAATAACAAGGAAATGGTGCATGGGAAGAGCATACTAGTGCATCTAGTGAGACACAATGCATAGACATGGTGAGGGGTTAATCTCGACTATTTTACTTCACTTAAGTACCTGCATTTTGCATAGAGATCCCATGCCACAATAATAATTTGAAAGAGTGAAGCCATCAACACCTATGTAGGTGATATCATATATCAAACATGCATAAGAATAGATAAAATAAAGCACAAGAAGCAGCAAAATGCATGAAAAGCAAAGAATGTTGAGAAGGGTGACAACCAATTCTATCTTTTGAAAGAAAAGTAGCTAAACTATAAATGAGATAAGTAAATCTAACTAACATGTTAATAAAATAACAACTATATTATGAAATGAAACATGAGTATGTCTAATTACTATGAAAATAAGATAGAAGTTAGATTGTGAAAGTAAATGAAGTATATCTAAATATCATGAAAGAAATACAATAACTAGATTATGAAAGAGATGCTAGAAAGGAATACGCGAGCATGTGGTGTTTTCATTAGTAAATTGGAAGATGCAAAAGATAAATAACATATTTTACCCATATTTATTGCAAAAATGACATATTGCAACCACAATAGCCAAATAAAGAAATAGAATACCACAAATTCTTGTACATTTTTTGATGAGAGAAATGTTCACTTGCTTCTTGGAGGGGACAACCTCCAATTGAGAAGAGCTTTGACTACAATATACTTCACTAGATATGTCATTGCATTGCTTATCTTTCTTTATATAGCTCTATCTAGCTCCTATTGACATTCTAGAGAAGGAACGTTCTTGTAGCTAACCTTCTACTAAGCCTTCCTATAATTATTTCTTTCACACTACTACATGGTGACTACAAACTTTTCATGGAGTGGACAAATGGTAAAAGTAACATTTCTATCTTGGAGTTGGGGCCTATTTTGGATAGGATTATGGAAAATAAATTAATCTTTGAAGAGGTGTCATTTGCTCATGTCTATGGAGAATTCAACCACAAAGTTGACCACTTATCAAAGGAAGCACTAATTTTGGAGGAAGGTTGTTTGCTTGTTCATTTGTCTCATAGTCTTGTCTTAACATTAGTATAATGTTGTAGAACTATTTGTTTACAAAGACTTGTATGAGGATGATTATAAGAATTAAAGTCATAATGATAAGGCTAAGAATAAGGCTATAATCGTATCTGATAGAGATACTCTATAAAGGAAATGACTATATGGTCAATGTGTATTTTATTTCCACTGAAAATATCAATACAATAAAAAAAAAATTCAAAATATATATATGAGAATTTTTAATAAAAAACCATAGTTGATATTTTTAAAATATTGTTTTTATAATATATTGGTATGAAAAATAAATAATTTAATAGTAATTGAACATTTGAGATTTCTTTGATAGTGATAATAATATGCTTTAAAAAGAAAATGTCAAAAATAATTTAGTAATCTAAATGTATTTCTATTTTCTTTACTTTATAAATGTGATTTAATAGTCATTCAACATTTCATATTATTAATTGTAATTGTTAAGAGTTGTGGAGCAACTGCAAGCTAGGGTTTGACAGTCGCGGCCATAGCAAAGGACAACATGAGCACCAAAGGAGGGGGTAAGGGTACCCCCTCATACAAACAGGTAATGGTAGACAGAGGGAAAGGGCCAAGAGGGGTAGTTTTCAAGGTACCAGTGACGGGAACCTCGGGATCAGACCCAGAAAAAGGTCAAGAAAGGAACCAGAGAAAAAGTGAGTGCATGGGAGAGGAAGCCAGAGAAACTCACAGTGAGGCGCAAGATACACCGATGCCCAACAGGGTAGAAGGGCACAACCCATGCAAACCCAAAACAACAATGATACCCAAGGTGATACTGGAGGATCGACAAATGCAAATCTACAGGGATCAGATGAAGACGCATGTGCTAATATGCAAGTTCATGGGTTTGTGGCCCATAGAAAGAACGTTGCGCAACTGGATTAAATATCATTGGAAGACAAACAGAGAAGTGGAGCTCCACTTGGGATCGAAAATATTCTTCACAACAGTATTCATGAACCTGGAGGACAGGGATAGAGTCTTTGAGGGAGGGCCATACTTCCACGCCTCAGTAGGACTGTACATGTAGCCATGGAAGGAAAATTTCTCCCCAGAAAAAGAGACTTTCAAAAAGGTGTCGGTCTGGCTGAGATTTTATTCCTTACCTTTAGACTACTAGTTAACCTCTACTTTCGAAGCAATAGGAAACAAACTGGGGAAATATGTGAAGACCTCAGAAGCCACCCTAAAAGGGAGATATACATCTTACGCAAGAATCTGCATAGAGATGGATGTGTCAGGAGCACTCCCAAAATCCATAAGTCTAGAATTCAGGGATGAGGAATGGATCCAAAACATAGATTACGAACATATCCCCTTCAGGTGCAAAAGATGCCATGAACATGGGCACCTGATCAGAGAATTCCCTCTTAATAAAAAATAGGAAGTAGAAAACCCCAAACCACAACAGGATGAGGATGGGTTTATAAAAATGAACCCCAAAAACATAGCAAACAAAAAGCAAAGCAGAACCCCAGCAGGAAACAACCTGGAGACCCGGAATAAAACAGAAGGACGAGACAAAACCAAAAAAGGGGAAGAAAACGAAAAGGAATCAACAAAAGCTCAAGAAATCAAAGAACAAGCAATAAACGAGCCCACCGATCGACCAAGCAACAAGAAGGAACATGGGAGTTGCGCAACCCCAATGGATGGAGAAATCACAGACGACAACACCCCCATGCAAGAAGCAAATGGAGATGCAGAAATGACTCCAAGCGAAATAGGCACAGAAGATCCTGATCTCAGAGACCTTGTGAAAGGGAAGGGATAGATCTCCCGAACATACTGGAGCAATGGAAAAGACAGGGAGTAGACAATGTACCAATAGAGCAACTTGATCGCATTCAGTACATGTTTCTCCTAAGGGAGGAAGCCAAAGCCAGAGGACTAAAACACACACATGGGGAGATTGGACATCTAGGAGTGAAAGCCGACGAGGGACAACCACAACTCTCACCCAAGCAAACGCGGAGGAAAAAAGGCAGGAAATCAAATAGCGTATCCCTACAGGAGCTTGGAGCGCTACTGATAAACTCAGGTAAGATCAAGAAACTCTTCCCCAACTCCCCCCCACATGTTTAAATGAAGGTTATAACATGGAATATAAGATGCCTAAACAACCCGAGAAAACAAAGAATCCTTAGGAATAGACTAAAGCAAGAACAACCAGATCTTTGTTTTATTCAAGAGAAAAAATTCAATACAGACAAAATGGAGGAAATCAGTAAACAATAATGGCACAAGTACAAGATGGTGGCTATCGGAGGCCACCAAATGGCAGGAGGAATTCTCACCTTGTGGAACCCACAAGTACTGAGTCTAATAGCAACCGAAGCGACCAGGCACACCCTCACGATTCGCATGAAAATCATTGGGAACGCATAGGTGATTCTATGGACTATAATGTGTATGGGCCCCAGGTGCTAGAGGATAAGAGAGGAATGATACGAGATTTATAAGATATTAAAATCTGATTCAACAACCTCCAATGGATCCTGGCAGGGGACTTCAACATCATCACATCACTTGCGGAGAAAAAAAGAGGTACAAGAAGATTGGATAGGGATGCGAAATAATTCTCAAAGTTCATCGACACAACGGAGATGGTAGACCTCAAAACTAATAATGGTCAGTTCACCTGGAACAATAAACGGATGAACCAATATCAGGTAGCAACAAGACTCAACAAATTCCTCGTATTGGAGTCAATCATTATGAAGGGGCTAACCTTAGATTGAAACATCCTCCCCTGGGGGGGATCTGATCACTGGCCAGTGCAACTAGAATCATGCTTCCAAACCACACCAAAGAATAGACCCTTCAGATTTGAGAAATTCTGGATTGAACACCCGACTTTCAAGGAAAGGATCAAACAGTGGTGGTGGGAGGAGAAACCAGAGCAAGGGACACGGATGTTCAAACTCTATAAGAAGCTAAAGTATATCAAATATAGGCTCAAGGAATAGAACAAGGACACTTTTGGGAACATAAACCAAGAGAAAAACAACATAGAGGAAAAAATGAAAAAACTCCAGGAAACCTGCATTTCAGAGGGCTATACAGAGGAACGAAAAAAGGAAGAGATCTATATGACCTAGGAATGGGAAGCTCGATGCCAGCAGGAAGAAACACTTTGGCGAAAAAAGTCCTGTACATTATGGCTAAAGGAAGGAGAACAAAACACCATGTTTTTTCATAGAACAACCATGGCCAGAAGAACCCATAAAAAAATCCTTGAAGATTAAGGACCAAGATAGAATAGAGCGAGATTCAAATAAGGAGATCAAAACTACTCTGGTAAACGACTTCCACGAGATAGCCCAAGAACCCAACCAGGATAGAACAAAGGCCATACAAAGGATAATCCAACATATCCCCCACCTGGTCACTGAAGAGTAAAATAACAACCTGAATAAACCCATTGTGGAGGAGGAAATAGACCAAGTACTCCAGGAAATGCCCAATGGGAAAGCCCCAGGTCCAGATGGCTTCACAGTGGAGTTTTTCAAATCCTGCTGGGATATTTTCAAACATGACGTTTATAGGGTAGTGGAAGACTCTAGAAGGTCAGCCTCCATTCTAAAAGCGCTAAATGCTACAATGATTGCACTAATCCCCAAAGAAAATGAAGCCAAAACCCCATATTGGTATAGACCTATAGCACTGTGCAATGTGGTATATAAGATAATCTCCAAAGTTATAGAAAATAGATTGAAACCCCTCCTACCCACACTGGTCTCACAAGAACAGGCATGCTTCGTGGAAGGAAGACATATAATGGACAATATTATCCATGCCCACAAGATGATCCACACACTGAAGCTTCAGAAGAGAGGGGGGATGATAATACAACTGGACCTAGCAAAATATTATGACAAAATTAGTTGGCACTATATGATCAAGATCTTGGAAGCCTTTGGTTTCTCCCAGCACTGGATCAGTTGGATAGTCAGCCTATTTTCCACAACAAGCTACTCACTGCTAATAAATGGAGCCCCTGCCAAACCTTTCTGGCCCACGAGAGGCATCAGACAAGGAGACCCGCTGTCCCCCTTCCTTTTCATTATGATGATGGAAGGTCTTAGTCGTAGCATTAAAAGAACAACTGCAACAGGTGAAATAACAAGTATCAAACCTTTCGAAAACTGCCCTACTTCCACGCACCAAAAGTTCATGGATGACACCTTACTTCATGGCATAGCCATGGTCAAGGAAGCAAAAGCCTACAAACGAATCCTAGAAGAGTTCAACGAAGCCTCGGGTGTCGATATCAATCATTCCAAATCTATGATCTTCTTCTTCAATACCAACCCCGCAATCCAAAGGAATCTAGCCAACATTCTGGGCTTTGAACGCATAACACTCCCAACTAAGTACTTGGGCATACCCGTAACAGACAAAGCTCACAGAATTTCCACTTGGGAAGGAATAATCAACAAATTACAAGAGCGGGTAAAAAAATAGACCTACAGATCCCTCAACCTAGCCGAAAGACTTATTCTGACCAAGTCTGTCTTGTAAGCAATTCCAACCTTTATGATGTCCGTTTTCCCAACCCCCAAGGGGATACTACAAAAAATAAGAACCATCCAAAGGGATTTCTTGTGGTGAGGAGAAAAAACAAGGAAAAGATGGGCCTTGGTGTCTTGGGAGAAGGTCTATAAACCAAAAAACAAAGGCGGTCTAGGGCTACAAGACCCGCAAGTGACCAATGACGCCTACGAGGTGAAACTCTAGTGGTGCTAGGTCAAATAAAATAACACACCATGGGAAAACCTGTGGAAGGAAAAGTATGCCCCAGACATCAACGACCAGGACAAAATCCTCTTCAGACGCAACAAGGAAGGTTCAACCATCTAGAACCTATCCTGGCGCAACAAAGCCTGGATTCAAACATACAGATTTTGGGAAGTAAGGAATGGCAGAACAACCAGATTCTGGGAGGACGCCTGGCAACAGGAACCCATAATGGAGAAACCAGATAGGGAGGCACTCCAACAAGAATTGATCACACAAGGTAAAACCAGAGTCTACCATTACTGGAAACAAGAAACAAATCGCAACAAATGGAGAATCTGGAATACTCTCACCCCACAGAATAGAGCCCAAACCACAACAACAGTAAAAGAGGTGGAGGAGGAATTGGGGAAACGAAAAATTGTAGTCATGGAAGGAAATGACCAACTGAGATGGGGACAAACAGACGGCGGGGAATTCAATCTAAAAGAAGTCTGACACTATATCGTGGAACAGGACCAAGAAGACTCGACACAACAATGGGATAAGCTTTGGAACGACCCCCAGTGGCCAAAAATAAAAATATTCCAATGGTTAATACTCCACAACCGGATTCTAACTTGGGAAAACCTAAGGAAAAGAGGATCCATAGGTCCCTCCAAATGTCACCTCTGTCAAGCCAAGGAAGAAACAATGAACCATCTCCTTGATGAATGCACCTACACAACAAGAATCTGGGACTGGGCGGCTGGTATCTTCCGATTGTCAAATAGGATCCGAGGTAACATCTCCACAACTATCAATATTTGGAAAGAAAACTATAGTGAAAACAAAGAGGTGAACCTCTGTTGGACCCTCATTCCGGGAATGATCATATGGGAAATATGGAAGCAAAGGAATTGGTGCATCTTCAGGAACCAAAGCCGACCGAAAGGGAAGATCAAGGAAATAATATTCTCCATGAAAAAAGAAACGGTCCAGAGCCGCAACTTCCAGACAGGAAGAGCGCAACTCATAGACTAGGACTTTCGAATTCTAGAAGCCGTCCACCTGAAAGACGGATGCAAACCCAATAAGGTAAGACAACCACCACAACTCCAAGTAGGTGAGAGCAACTGGAAACCACCACTAGTAGGCTCCCTCAAGATGAATTTCGATGGGGCATCGAAAGGTAACCCAAGACAGACAAGAATGGGAGGATTAATCAGGGACAATAAGGGTAATGTCATCTGGTTGTACGCTAGGAGCCTGGGAAACTCAACCAACAACGTCGTGAAATTCGGAGCCCTAAAGACTAGCCTCGAGATTCTAAACCGAGAAGGGATGACAAATGTCATAGTGGAAGGAGACTCCACACTGGTTATCATCACAATAAGGAGACTCCAAAATGATACCAGAGTGGGAAAAATTCAAAGGCACTGGCGCTTGGCACAGTCCCTGCAAAAAATTCAGGAGCACTTGCAGACGGGGAGCACAGTGGAGTTGCGTTGGGTACGGAGGTCAGAAAATGGATTGGCGAACATAATCGCTAATGAGGGGGTCAAAAAACAAGGACTAGAACTGGACATTATTTGGAGTAACATCCCAAATGGTCAGTTCCAAATAGACTGCATCCAACTAGCAACAAAAGACTGTGATGGTAGCCGAAGTAAGGACGACCAAGTTGAGGATGGAGGCATAGAAATAAATGAAGGGCACGTAGGATCCAGGTAGAATCCAATAACCCACCACCCAAACACAAGTTACAATGTAGACCCAGGTCATACAACAAGAGGAGGTACGACACCACAATCCTATCAATAGAAAGAAGTACATGGGTTGTCTGTGGGAAAGAAGAAGAGTTGATCAACAGGCGGCAAAGGACGAAGGACAAAAGGGTCTCCAATGGCCGAGTATGTGTACACCTCACCCAAGTATAGATACGAGGAGTGGTAATGATTGTCATACAACGTGAAGGGCAAGGGATTGGCGCAGAGATGACAACATGGCTCCCAAGAGCACACACTCTGAAATAATGAAAAAGTACTAGAAGGTACACCTTTACGAGCGGCCCATGATTGTTGGGATGAGCCCGCAGCCGGGGAACTCCCATAAAAGAAGAAAACCCAAGGATAGCCATAGATTGGAGAGAAGCGATTACAGAGCCCATATTACATACCAGGTGTTGAAGTAACTCCAAGTAGGATATGGCATGAAAGGTTTGGACATTTGAATTTCAGATACATGCAACAGCTTAGCAAGCACAAATTAGTTGATGGTCTACTAGACATCCATTTCTCCAAGGGAGTATGTGAGGGATGTGTTCTCGGAAAACACCCTCGAGAGAAATTTGACAAAGGAAAGTCTCAACGAGCTTCCGCACCTTTAGATATGATCCACAGTGACCTCATGGGTCCTTTTCTGCATCCATCGATCAACAAAGTGAGGTTTGTTCTCATTTTTGTTTATGATTTCTCACATTTTACTTGGATCTACTTTCTCAGGCAAAATTCCGAGGTCTTTCAACACCTCAAAGATTTCAAATCTTTGGTTGAGACACAGTCCGGAAAGAAGATCAAAGTCCTACGAACTGATAACGGGGGAGAGTATGTGAATCATGAGATTCATAATATTTTCCATGAGGCAGGGATTCAGTTGCAACATACAGTTCCCTACACTCCACAACAAAACGAAGTAGCTGAGCGGAAAAACAGATCTCTAAAGGAGATGGCATCTTGCATGTTGCATGATAAGTCATTACCATAGAGACTATGGGCCGAAGCACTTAACTGTGCAACATACATCCAAAACAGATCTCTTCATAGATTTGTCAAGGATAAGACCCCCTACGAGGCTTGGAGCGGCCTCAAACTAGAAGTGGCCCACTTTCGCATTTTTGGTTCACGTGCATGGGCCTAGATTCCCTCTGAAAAGAGGAAGGCACTTGATCCACAGAGAACTAAGTGCATTTTTGTTGGATACCCCGACGGTGTGAAGGGATATCGGCTTATTGATCTTTCCTCAGACCGACTCATCATTGAGCGTAGTGTCCAATTCGAGGAAAGTGTCTTGCATGTACCTCAACAGTCGCATGCAGACACCTTCACTCTTCCACCTGTCCGAGATGATGAGCATGCACATGCTAACTCTTCTTCAGATGAGAGTTATGATTCAGAGGACTCAGATGATTCAGATTCAGAGTCAGTACAGTCAGATGCAGAGTCAGAGCATCCAGATGTAGTTGCAGAGCTAGAGCAGAGGCCCAAGTGGGCACAGACTACTCTTCAGGATGCAGGGGATCTCGTTGGTGATCCAACCGATACTAGGAGGACTCAATCTGATTTTGAGGAGCCTCCTATTGCACTCACTGCCACTAAACCATTGCCTTCTAGGCATCTTTTCTTGGTTCAGTCTTCAGATCCACAGTCTTATGGTGAGGCTGCTGGAAATCCCTTTTGGGAATTCGCCATGCAAGAGGAGTACAACTCCCTCCTCGAGAACTAGACTTGGGATCTAGTTCCCCTTCCTTCTGGGAGGAAACTTGTCAGATGCAGATGGGTCTAGAGGACCAAGAGTGCAGCNGGGGGGGTTTCCCATGAGGTTTTCCCTCTTTCCTCACTTTATTTTCAGTGTATCTTTTGTACTTGGGTACCTAACATGGCCTCATTGCCGGGACCCAATCTTTATTTTCACCATAGAGATGTTCAGGGTGGGTGTTGGAGTTACTTCAACACACACCTAAGATTTCTTTTTCCTAAGGTTTTTTTATTTGTTTATTAGTCATTATCCAGTCGCCTATATTTTAGGAGAGAATATTCCACCTGGAGAATATTCTCTTTCAGTTTGACTAGTTGAGTTGAGTTTAGATGTTGCATTGGGATCATCACCGTGATAATTCGACCTTACCTTGGTATCATCACCAAAGTGGCACATTAGCCTTGATTCCTTAAGTTAACTCCTCAATACTTTCTGTTCAGTCAATTAATCGAAGACTAGTTGACTAGTTAACTCAACTAGGTGGCAGTTCACTCCCATAATTGCCTGAGAGACTAGAATAGGTGGCAGTTCACTCCTGTAACTACTGGTGTGTGTCTAGATCACTCTAGACCACCACTATGGCGACTTGGTTCACCTCAAGTCGAACTCATTGAGTTATACAAAGTATATCATGTGTAAATTATTCATTATTCACAACGGTTAATGATAATTCTTTCCATTCTTTCTCTCCTTCTTCTTCTTTTCCAATTCTCTCTGCAAATGTGTGTATCATTGTTTAGCTAGATCTATTTTGTGTAGGTCAACACATTTACACCAGGAAGGGGAAAATAGGAACAGGAGAATAACCCAATATAAAAACCACCACAAGCAAGCCAAGATGGTAAGAATGAAGAAAGCCCATAGTAAGAGAGGCCCCCAGGGAAAAGAACCTCCGATAAGTGCTCGAAGGATTACAAGGATGGAGCAAGCAACCAAAGAAGCCAAGGGTATATTTCTCACGTAGGTCGATCCAAAGGGAAAAGCGATCATCAATAAGTGGAAGAGGGAAGTCAACATCACACGCAAGGGCAAAGCCTAGACAAAACTAATTCAAGAAGCAAATGGGATAAGGGACCCAGGGGCTACACAGCCCAGAACAACCCTCTACCACAAAACGGTGGAGGAGGCCTGGAGAACAAAAATGTTGATAGGAAAGATGAATGCTGACTGGAAATAGACCAACAGGGAGGCTATCAGGGACCACAAGAAGATGCTCACAGAAATTCTGAGTTGCCTCAACAACCTGGGGGCTAGTGCAAAAAGACTAGCTGAGGACCAGAGGAGCCAAAAGGAAAAAATGGAACGAATGGCAGGCCAATTCCACCTTTACTTACACTGTGTCCACCACATGGAAATCACTCCAGCATATTGGAGCGGAACACCAACTTGTATTAGGAAGATGTGCACGGTGGAGCAGAGGAAGGAGAACGAGGCAAGAAAGGATGGCGATGCAAGACATCCCATCATCCTAGACTAGCATAGGTTTAGCCCCAGGTCAAGTGGTTTTTAGTATAGGAGCTACCCCAATTTTCTTTTTTTGGTTATGTTTTATGTACAAATTATGGTTTAGTCTGTCAAACTGGTTTCCGGAGGACTGGGTCGGTTTCCCATGGTGGCGGCTTAGCCCTCCCCCTGCTATCTCAAATAGCGCAACTCTGGGATCCCTGATCTGGTTTCCTTTTTGGAAGATCAAGGGATTCCCCTTGTCTTTTTTGTATCATAACTTCTTTCAGTAATACAAGATTTCACACTCACTTACAAAAAAAAAAAAACATTTCATAATATTAAAAAATATTATAAAGAAAATGGAAAAATAATTTTAATTTTTAGTTTTTTTATAAAACAATTTTATTTTATTGAAGATTTAAAAAAATAAAAATTAAATGCATCTTTATTTTTTTTTAATTTATAATGATGTATTATTTTCTTCCATTTCCATCAATGTCAAAGGAGAACAATGGCTTTAGTAATTGAACAATCGACACAAATCAACAATATTTCAATATTGCATCACAATAGAGAATCTGAACTATCACATAATAGAATATGAGCTCCCTCACCTCTTTTGTTTGATTCAAATAGTGCATGAGCTGGGAGAGCATTGCCAAAAGATAGTTGTAACTAAAAGTAGAAGAAATAAATGAAGAATTAAGGGTTTCCAATTTTTTAGTTCGATGCACCTAACTATTGTTTTACTCGACATCAAAGAATACCAACACTTATAAGAATCCCATGCAAGATAATCTAAATTCAATGTGATGTGAGCAGGCTATTGTTATATTTCTCCTTTGCATGGAAAAATGCGATTAGAATTACTTCAAAAATTCATCCTACTTCATTTAGCATCACCCTGAGCTGTGCAGTTGGAGAAACACTTTTATAGAGTAGAAGCATGCATAAAAACATGAGATATTTCGCATTGAAAGGTGACCTTAATACAATTGTCATCGTATTCAGAAAGGGACTACTTCAAAGTAGATAAGAAATCACAAGAATGCTCCTCTCTTCGTAATCTGCTTCCAAATAAATTACAATGCTTCTTAGATTATTGTACGAAACCTCCATATGATGGTCACTTATATCTTTGTATTCCTGCAGTGGAGATTAAAAAGAAAATTAAAACTGAGAAGAAGTTGTTAGAATTGCAAATGCAGAAAACACAATTCACATATGATAATCAACAATCACACAGATAAGAAACACAGAGATTTCACGTGGTTCACCCAAACGTTGGGCTACATCCACCAAGCATAGGTATCGGTTGTCTTATTATTCAGATCATGGAGAATACAACATCTTCACTAATACATCTCATCTGCCTCTACGGGCTTACATGAATTTATATGCATTTACACAAGAAACTGGTCTTATTAGTTACAACCAATGTTGAATAATAGGATCTAAATCTATTCTTGGGAATTCGTTGTCACCAAATTCAACAATCTCCACCTTGATAACAATTAACCGATACCTATGCTTGGTGGACGTAGCCCAACATTTGGGTGAACCATGTGAAATCTTTGTGTTTCTTATCTGTGTAATTATTGATTATCATATGTGGATTGTGTTTTCCGCATTTGCAATTCTAACAATTGGTATCAGAGCTATGTTGGAGATCCGTGAGGACCAGATCCATCGTGCAAGATCGCGAATTGAGTAAAAATTCATTGACGCTCCCTAGGCAGTGTTAGAGACGCGTCGATGCCCTCACACTTGTGAAATTGAAATTTTCAGAAAACTCGCGCACCCGGTTCCTACACCATAGAGCGCTAGTGCATTCCCATCCATAGTGGGGGAGTGTTGATCCAACACTAGCGCTCCCTTTCAATAGTCTAAGCAGCACCGATCTTCCTTCAAAGCAAACATTCACATGTTTTTTGAAAAGGTAAAAGTTTGAAGTAAACAAGTTTTTTTTATGGAGTAAAGGTATGAATTAAAAGGTATGAAGTAAAAAGTGTGAAGTAAAAAGTAAGGGTATGAAGTAAAAAGGTTTTTTATTAAACCTTGTGGAGTTTATACAATTATTCTTCCACATTATTTTTCAAAGGGCCTTGGTTATTATAAGCAGTGGTGTTTTGGAATTTTTTCTTCTGCTAATGACGAAAACTCAGAGTGCTAAGTTAGAAATTGAGAAGTTTAATGGAAAGAACAATTTTGAGATCTGGAAGGTTAAGATGCACGATCTTCTCGTGCAACAAGGCATGGTGAAGGTGCTTTTGGGAAAATCAAAGCAACCCGTGACCATAATAGATGAATATTGGGATGAGATCGATGCGAGAGCACTGTGTGCCATATGTATGTGTTTGGCCGATGATGTTTTGTTCAACATTGTTGTGGAGAAGACAACAGTCGGTTTATGGACGAAGTTGGAAAGCTTGTATATGACGAAATCCTTGATGAACAAGATCTTCCTGAAAAGACAATTGTACAGTTTGTGCATGAAGGAATGTATGAAAATAATTGATCATTTAAATACTTTTAATACTCTTTTAGTCTAGTTGACTAGCATGGGAGTGAAATTCGAATATGAAGATAAGACAATTACATTATTGTGTTCTTTTCCTAAGTCATGGGATCACTTTGTTACCTCTATTAGTTTCAACACAACAAAAAGTATTGAGTTTTATGTTATTGTTGGAGATTTACTATCTGAGGAAACAATGAAGAAATCCAATTTTGAGACCTCTACATCTGAGGCGATGGTGGTCAGAGGAATACCTAAAGAAAGAGGACATATTCAGAGGGATTTCTCTCGGTCAAAGTCGAAGGGAAAGAAGAGAAAACTTAAGTGCTGGTTTTGTGGAAAATCTAGACAACTGAAGAAGGATTGTTGGAAGAGACAACACGCCTCCAAAAAAGACCCTCCAAAAGGGACGAAGGAAACAAATGCAACCAAAACGGGTTCAACAACAGGTTCAGGTATGAATGATGAAGTTTTATCAATTAGTTTTGTTTCATGATATGATCAAGAATTGTTATTAGATTATGGTGCTTCAAATCACATGTGTCGTCATAGACATTGGTTTATTACTTACCAGTCTATAGATGATGGAATTGTTTACATAGGAAATGATATATCATGTAAAGTTGTGGGAATTGGTAGCATTTGAATTAATATGTTTGATGGATCTATTAAGATACTAACTAATGTGATACATGTACCTGAGTTAAGGAAGAACCTAATCTCTTTGGGAGTCTTAGATACTGGAGGATATAAGAGTATTGTTCAAGGTGGAGTTATGAAGGTTTACAAAGGAATCCTACTGGTCATGAAAGCGAAGAAGGTTGGTAACCCGTTTCTATTAGAAGGAAGAACCGAGTCAGATCATGCAACAACTGTATCCGAGAATGACAATGATTTTGTTCAATTGTGGCATCAATGGTTGGACCATATGAGTGAAAGAGGATTGAAGGTATTATTTGATCGCAAGCTACTTCCTAGTCTAAAGTCTTTAAAGTTAGATTTCTGCAAGCATTGTATTTATGGAAAACATAATAGGCAAAAATTTAAAAATGGAAGACACACTAGTGAAGGAATCCTTGCTTATATCCATTCTGATGTTTGGGGACTATCCCCTACTATTTCATATGGAGGATCATCATATTTTGTAAATTTTATAGATGATTTCTCTAAGAAGGTTTGGATCTATATGTTGAAAAGAAAGGCTGATGTATTTACTATTTTCAAACAGTTTAGAGCTTTGGTAGAAAAGAGAACTGGTAGATCCATTAAATGTTTAAGAACTGATAATGGTGGTGAATTTACGTCAATGGAATTTGAGAACTATTGCAAGGAGTTTGGGGTTGATAAGCATAAAAATACTTCCTATACTCCTCAGCAAAATGGAGTTGTTGAACGCATGAACATGACTCTTCTAGAGAGAGTAAGGAGTATGCTAAGTAACGCCAACTTGCAGAAGGAACTGTGGGAAGAAGCAGTAACTACAACTTGTTATCTGGTGAATTGATCACCATAAAAAACAATAGAGTGCAAGATTCCTGAAGAGGTATGGAAAGGTCACCCTTGTAATTATTCTAATCTTAAAGTTTTTGGTTGTGAAGCCTATGCTCTAATTTTTAAACATCAGCATTCTAAACTAGATCCAAAATAAAAAATGATTATCTTTGTTGGATATGGTGATGGTGTTAAGGGGTACAGGTTGCGGGATCCTACTTCCCACAAGATCACCATTAACAGAGATGTAATATTTGATGAATCATCTCTCATCAAATCATATGTAGATGTTCAAATGAAACAGGAAGAAGTACCTAAGTATCAACAAATTCAATTTGAAATCATTTCAAGTACAGATGAAAGTGAACATGAACAAGTTTCTGAAGATGTTCATGAAGAGTTTCCTGCATAGGAAGACATGGTTGATGATAACAATCAGCAGAATGTGGATGAGCCACAAACTTCCCTAAGAAGGTCTACACGGGTCAGAAATCCTCCAAGAAGGTATGATGATTTTGTTTCATCAGTTTCTTTAAGTACTAATGATGATGAACCTTCATGCTAAAATATTAGTGAAGGGTTCTAACATTGATAAAGGGTTCTAATTCTCATCATCATTAGTACTTAAAGAAACTGATGAAACAAAATCATCATACCTTCTTAGAGGATTTCTGACCCGAATAAACATTCTTAGGGAAGTTTGTGGCTCATCCACATTCTATTGATTGTTATAATCAACCATGTCTTCCTCTGTAGGAAACTCTTCATGAACATATTCAGAAACTTGTTCATGTTCACTTTCATCTGTATTTGAAATGGTTTCAAACTGAATCTGTTGATACTTAGGTACTTCCTCCTGTTTCATTTGAACATCTACATATGATTTGATGAGAGATGATTCATCAAATACTACATCTCTGTTAATGGTGATCTTGTGGGCAGTAGGATACCACAATATGTACTCCTCAATACCATCACCATATCCAACAAAGATAAGCCTTTTTTATTTTGGACCTAGTTTAGAATGTTGATGTTTCGAAATTAGAGCATAGGCTTCACATCCAAAAACTTTAAGATTAGAATAATTACAAGGGTGACCTTTCCATACCTCTTCATGAATATTTCACTCTATTGTTGTTGATGGTGATCGATTCACTCGATAACAAGCTGTATTTAATGCTTCTTCCCACAGTTTCCGCTGCAAGTTGGCGTTACTTAGAATACTCCTTTCTCTCTCTAGAAGAGTCTTGTTCATGTGCTCAACAACTCCATTTTTCTGAGGAGTATAGGTAGTATTTTTATTCCTATCAATCCCAAACTCCTTGCAATAGTTCTCAAATTCCATTGACGTAAATTCACCACCATTATCAGTTATTAAACATTTAATGGATCTACTAGTTCTCTTTTCTACCAAATCTCTAAACTGTTTGAAAATAGTAAATACATCACCCTTTCTTTTCAACATATAGATCCAAAACTTCCTAGAGAAATCATCTATATAAGTTACAAAATATGATGATCCTCCATATGAAATAGTAGGGGATGGTCCCCAAACATCAGAATGGACATAATCAAGGATTCCTTCACTGGCGTGTCTTCCGGTTTTAAATTTCTACCTATTCTGTTTTCCATAAATATAGTACTTGTAGAAACCTAACTTTAAAGACTTTAGACTAGGAAGTAGCTTGCGATCATACAATACTTTCAATCCTCTTTCGCTCATATGGCCCAACCGTTGATGCCACAGTCGAATAGAATCACTGTCATTCTCAGATACAATTGTCGCATGATCTGACTCGGTTCTTCCTTTAAAAAAAACATGTTACCAACCTTCTTCTCTTTCATGACCAGTAGGATTCCTTTGTAGAACTTCATAACCCCACCTTGAACGATACTCTTATATCCTCCAGTATCTAAGACTCCCAAAGAGATTAGGTTCTTCATTAACTCAGGTACATGTCTCACATCAGTTAGTATCTTAACTGATCCATCAAACATATTAATTTGAATGCTACAAATTCCCACAAATTTACATGATATATCATTTCCCATGTAAACAATTCCATCATCTATAGACTGGTAAGTAATAAACCAGTTTTTATGAAGACACGTGTGATTTGAGGCACCAGAATCTAATAACTATTGTTGATCATATCATGAAACAACACTAATTGATAAAACTTCATCAGTCATACCTGAACCTGTTGTTGAACCTGTTTCAGTTGCATTGTTTCCTTCATCTCTTTTGGAGGGTCTTCTTTGGAGGCTTGTTGTCTCTTCCAATAATCCTTCTTCAGGTGTCCATATTTTCCACAAAACAAACACTTAAGTTTTATGTTCTTTCCCTTCGACTTTGACCGAGAGAAATCCCTCTGAATATGTCCTCTTTCTTTAGGTCTTCCTCTAACCACCATCGCTTCAGATGTAGAGGTTTCAAAATTGGATTTCTTCCTTGTTTCCTCAGACAATAAATCTCCAACAATAACATCAAACTCAATACTTTTTGTTGTGTTGAAACTAATAGAGGTAACAAAGTGATCTCATGACTCGGGCGAAGAACACAATAATGTAATCGCCTTATCTTCAGATTCAAATTTCACTCCCATGCTAGTCAACTGGACTAAAAGAGTATTAAAAGTATTTAAATGATCAACTATTTTAGTACATTCCTTCATGTGAAAACTGTACAATTGTCTTTTCAGGAAGATCCTATTCATCAAGGATTTCATCGTATACAAGATTTCCAGTTTCGTCCATAAACCAATTGTTGTCTTCGACCAAACATACGTATGACACTCATTGCTCTCGCATTGATCTCATCCCAGTCTTCCTCTATTATGGTCGCAGGTTTCTTTGATTTTCCTAAAAGTGCCTTCACCATGCCTTATTGCACGAGTAGATCGTGCATATTAACCTTCCAGATCTCGAAATTGTTCTTTCCATTAAAATTCTCAATTTTGAACTTAGCACTCTGAGTTTTCGTCATTAGCAGAAGAAAAAATTCCAAAACACCACTGCTTATAATAACCAAGGCCCTTTAAAAATAATGTGGAAGAATAATGGTATAAAATCCACAAGGTTTAATAAAAAAATTTAATACAAAATCTTTTTACTTCATACGTTTACTTTTTACTTCATACCTTTACTCCATATAAAAAACGTTTTTACTTCAAACTTTTACCTTTTAAAAAAACATGCGAACGTTTTATTTGAAGGGAGATTGACGATCCTTGGACTATTGAAAGGGAGCGCTAGTGTTGGATCAACGCTTCCTCACTATGGATGGGGGAGCGCTAACACTATGTGGTGTAGGAACAGGGTGCACGAGTTTTCCGAAAATTTCAATTTCACAAGTGTGAGGGCGTCGACACGCCTCTAACATTGCCTAGGGAGAGTCGATGAATTTTTACTCAATTCACGATCTTGCACCACGGATCTGTTCCTCACAGATATCCAACGCAACTCTAATACCAATTGTTAGAAATGCAAATGCGAAAAACACAATTCACATATGATAATCAACAATCACACAGATAAGAAACACAAAGATTTCACGTGGTTCACCCAAACGTTGGGCTACGTCCACCAAGCATAGGTATCGGTTGTCTTATTATTCATATCATGGAGATTACAACAACTTCACTAATACATCTCATCTGCCTCTACGAGCTTACATGAATTTATATGCATATACACAAGAAACTGATTATTAAACTCAATCTCATCCATATTCTAACTTGGTCTTATTAGTTACAACCAACGCTGAATAATAGGATCTAAATCTATTCTTTGGAATTCGTTGTCACCAAATTCAATATAAGCAACAAAAGTTTAAAGTTAAATTATTGAAATCATTACAAAAAGTAAGATCTAACAAGGTGATAAATTCAAGGCTTGGAAGCCTTTGCAAGAGACTCTTGATAGGGAATGACTGAAAACCTTCAGAACTGGTAATTTTCAGTTCCTTCAATGTTTTGAAACTTTCAACAACCTCAAGGAATATAGCTGTTGAAAAAATGGCAAGTCTAGGTTTAAGTTTCCCAATTGCAAACCTATAAGACAAGTTTATTGGATAACGAGATCTTATCAATTATCATATTTTTAGCAAATGGCTTTAATGCAATTCACAATAGTCCGGGGCAATTGATTCTCAAAATACCATTATTGACTAATTTATTTATTTGCAATGTAAGGAGTTGAGGAAGAGATTGAGTAAGACCAATGACACTTGAAAGGAAGAGATGCTTCAGAACTGGGAAACATGATATAAGAGAAGCCAAGGAATCATGTATCGACATAATTGAATAGAGGTAACAATATGTTAGACAGTGAAATCCCTAGAGCTAGGATGGAATGTGGTTAAGTTGGTAGCGATGCAACAAGAGTGTCTTGAGACTGGTACACAAAAAAACAATCTACAAGGTTGTAAGGCATAAGGTATTAAGCTAGAATGTTCTCTAGGATAGGTGCCATTGGGGATGGAATTTGCAAGAGTGAGGACCTTTACATTATGCATGGTTGCACACCCCACCCAACTTCATACCTTTCTAGGTGTAAAATTCCATGAGGATTTTGGTTCGTTGTGAAGGTGAAAGCCATGGAGATCACCAACATGAAGGATGCACAATTTAGAAATGGCACTCTCAACTCTAAGTTTGGAACCAAGTTCATACCCACGGTCACCCAAAATAGTAGGTGGCGAGAAACTCAGAGAAGGGAGGTTTTTGTGGAGGAGAATCCATCTCTTCAACAATATAAAGCATCTATGTAATACCCAAGTAGCAACTGTATATGTTAGTGTATATACAATTCATATAGACTGGTGAGATAAGATGTTTTGGGCCAGAGAGCCTTGTATGTGTGGATGTTTAGGCTAGGTGCCTTGTATGATAGAGCCAAGTTTTGTGTTTTTAGCAATCAAACTATCATTTAATAAAGGGGCCCAAGGGGCTTATGCTAGAGGGGCTAAGCCAAGGGAATATAATATTATATATTCCTAAAAGTCCAACTCTAAGTTATGTTATGATAATCCCAAGTTCCTAAGTGAGGGGAACAAATAACCAAGTGGGATCAAGGGAGTTCCCTATATCACAAGTGACATGAAAAGTGCATGCATACTTAAGCCATGATCTTAGTGAGTTTTGGGCGGGAGTCCATCATTCTAATTACTGTTGGTCTTAGAGGAGACTATGTTCCCCATTTGTGAGTTGAACCAAATAAAGAGTGGAGCTGAAAACTGTTGGGAAACCTTGTAAATTCTTGGTGGTTTGGGTATGAAGAGGCAGGTTGTCAGGATCGTGAAGGAACTTTCCTTGATAGGGTAATTGTTGGGATATTTTTCCCTATTTGTTGGCTTTGTGAGTGCCTATAAACTCCCTAAGAGTAGTCATGTCTTCCAAGTGCCACAGGGATCTGAGGTTCCTTGGTCGATCTGTTGTTGAAGCCCTATAAGGGAAGTGGTATAGATAAAGGACTATTGAGCAATGAAGGGATACATGTACGTGGGTGGGATAGGATGAGGCGAATGAGAGGATGTGAGGTGGAAATATTGATGGAGTTGGTTCCATTAGCCTCGTTTTGAGTTGTGTATTGATAGAACATAGTTGGGACTGTGAGAGTGCCTTTTTTTCTCTGGTGGAGTCATAGACCTGGCTCGGGGGTGACCTATTATTGAAAGTATTGAACAACATTGTCTATGACAGGGAGAAACATTATAGGTCTGCATCTAGTTGGTGCATCTTTCAAGGACAAGTTTCATGCTTATGAATGTTCCAATTACTCGTTCAATGTGTTGTAACATGTTGTATTTTTCCGTTGTGTTTAATTGTTTTTCTACACATTGCACGGTTGAATGTTGGACACATTTATTTAAGCTTGTACATGGAGTCTACATGGTTTTGGTTTGTTTGTTGGGATGCATAATTGTATATTGTGCAGGGCATAATTGTATAGGAGTGATCCAAAGCCTTGTTGAGCATAATTATTTATGGTAACTGTGCATAAAAATTTTGGTAGCGTGCCTTAGCTCAGTCGCTGGGGATGCTACAATGTGGTATCATAGATAAGGTTACAACACTTGGGATGTATGGGACGAGAACTAGGCCAAAATTAAGAAATTTGCAGAGCTTTCATGGGGAAATTGGGTGCAAATGAGCAAAAGCCCCAATTTCTGTTGTGAAATTTGATTAAAATCGACACAAGATTGTTGAATTTGTAGGTGCGGAGGTCAAATTGAATACTCAAGGATGAAATTGGCCTTAGGATGCTAGTTTCATTGCATCAATGGCAGTTGTAGAAAATAATTTTGAATTAGGGCATTTTTTGAAATTCTAAAAAAAAAAAAAATTGAAAATTAGGGATTCTCCATACTAGTGACATCATGATTACGTGGTGGTGACATATTCCAATTAGAGGATAGGATGTGATCAAGTGGGTGTGTATGTAGAAACCCATTTTCTGACATGTCATACCTCAGAGGTTGGGTGGTGGAACCATGAGGATGGAACTCATATATGATAACTCGATAGTGTTGTTGGATTCAATTTTTTGGGAAAACCATAAACTTGGAAAGTTATTCAATCCAAAAGGATAATACCAATGGTGCAATCTTGAGAGGACAAGGACCATCTATCGCATCGGTATATTTGAACTGGACTGCCCATCTAAAATTGAAGCATTATAAGGATCCAAAGACACAGTGTAAGGTTGAGCCCAAAAGTGTAGGTCCGTAGAGAATGAGGACCATCCGATCAAGATCATCCTCAACCATTAGATATTTGAAAGGCCAATAACATGGTTAAGGAGTGCAAAAATCTAAGCCTGAATTGAATTCAGGTCGTTAGATCAGGAAGCCCTAAACCAATGGCGATCTAGATTGTAGATTGGCATGAACGCCCATCGTCCAATCCATTGGACAATCATGTGGTCTTAGAAGGGCCAGATATAGAGGAGAATGTTGTGTCAACATGATAAGTCATAGGCCACGTCAAATGACACATCAAGAGGGTGTTGGTATGCCATATCATCTTGCTGAGTTAGCTCTCCATGTCAGGAAACACATCAGCAAGGGCAGGTGAATATGAGACTGCCAAGTGGTAGGAAAAATGTGGCAAGGAACATGTGTCCTCCATAGTGAAATCGGAATGAAGGAAGGGGCCATTATCAATCGAGCACTTATGAGCCTGAAAAGAATAATAATCATTGATCATGATTGATCTAGGTCGTTCGATCATTAGGAAGGTTGTTTTTAGGAGGGATTGTTCAGGAAGCTTTGTGTAAATTCAACTTTCCAATGGAAAGAGTGCAATAGGATTTGGGACTTTGGTTTCAGAAATAACCGTGAGAACAACAAGTTTTTCATTCCAATGGAGTATGTCTGACTGAGTGAGTCCGATAGTATTTGGACTGCAGAATTCAGGAAAACATGGGGGTGCAATAGAAGCGACATTTTGATGAAGGTTATCCAATAATAAAATCTGATGGGTGAGCTCGATAGTGTTTGGAAATAAAAAAATTTAAATGACTTGATGTGAGTCTGATGGAAGAGCCTGATAGTGTTCGGACTTCGGACTGTGGAAGGATCTATGAACGTGGTAAGTGATCACTTCTGATGGGGACTCTCCTAAAGGAGGTTTTTGATAGTGTTGTAGAATCAAAATTTTGATGACCTACACCTAACGGTTAGCAACAAATCCACGTTAGCTAGCACGTGCATGATACGTACACATGGCATCAATGGACATAAGAGTAGGTGGGCCCGATAGAGAAAAGGAAAAGGAAAAAGAAAAGGATAAGGAAGAAAAATAATAAGGTTTAGAGGACGACAAGGCATGAGCAGGTGGCCAAGGTGATAATAGGGAAACAATGGGGCATGAGATGTGGACAAAACTGACATGTGTCATGCCACGTCAACAAGACTATGACATTTTTTTTAATTTTTTTTTTGTTTAAGCTTGGAGAAAAAGTAGTAACTTCAGGCAACCATTACTTTATGCTCAGGGATCTGAATTGAGAAAATGAGCAGTCAATGGAAAACTAAGAAAGAGAAGAATCAATCTGTTCACCTAAATTTTAGAGATAGATAAAAAAAATCATCAACAAGTTATAAGAAAGCTTATGTTGACCTTTCATGATTGGAAATGGGGTGTAAATTTTCCATATTTGTATTCTTTTATGTCCAAACTAATATATGATTTTGTTGGTTACACATTGTGTAGACTCAAAGTTATAGTAATAATAGTTTAGTATAAATATTGGTGAGATATAGGATACTTGTGAGGGTCAATTCATGGGACTAAATGTTACCTTGTGGAATGATGAGGATAGATGCAATGGGAACAAATAAGGAAGAGTAGAGAGTATTGATCTGGTGGAGCCAATAAAAATAATGTAAAGAGATGTGTTGAGTTACAAAGTTAATCATGAAAATCTTATGAGAGCTTAGGAGAAATAGAACAACATCAACACAAAGTTGTTAAAGATTTTGGACAACTTATAGAAGAAGATGGATAAGGAAATATATTCAATAAAGGTAGAGGATCATAAGTTTCATGCCAGAAGAGAAGAATCTAGCAGTGTCGGTAGACATCAACATCATTCACTAAGATACTTAGCTATAAGAGCAAGAAGAAAAATGATTTTGTCTCCTATCGGACATCATAAGAGGAGGGCCAGAGTGGATGAACTGCAAGGGGAGCTAAGAAAATTCAAACCTCCTACTTTTGATGGTGAGAAAAAGAAGGATGAAGATGCAAAGGAATGGTTGTTAAGCATGAGGGAGTATTTCCAACTACATAATTATTCATCACATGCATAAGCATAAATGCAATTAACTACTTGAAAATAAAAATATTAATGTGTTGGGACTAGCTCATACAAGTAAAGCACATTGATGAAAACAAGTTAACCTGCAGGCAATTTAAAAATGATTTTCGGAAGAAATAATTTTCTCAGTGATATTATGACGGGAAGATGAAGGATTTATTTGAACTCAAGATTGGGAGCATGACTGCGGATGAATATGAGATGAGATTTATGGAATTGTCGATGTACGTTGACTTCATCAAGGATGAGAAAGTCAAGATACAAATGTTCCTAAGTGTGCTACCTTCAATCTACAGTGACAAGATATAGTATGATGAGTCCAAAACATTGGAACTATTGAATTTTCACTAGGATAGGATCAAGCATGAAGTTTATTTCAATTTTAGCATTTACTTGAATCATAGACAAATGCAGCTACACCATTAACAATTGTTGCAATAACAAAGATCAAAAGAATAAATACCATGCACAAGAACACACGAAATATCTTGGGAAACCCTTCTCAACAAGGGAAGAAAACCCAACAATCCTTTGCTATATTCTTCAAGAGAAATACCTCCCACACCATAGAACTAACACACAAAAGGGTGCTCTCCAAAACCAAGAAGGCTAGCACCCAAGAGAGGTGCACACTTCAGCCCTAGAAGATGTACTTGCTGAAATGTCCAAAATCACATGTTTGTTGTGTTTCCTCAATGGGGAAATCACCTTTATTTATACTAGATTGGACACATCAAAAGTGGTGTCTATTGGCACAATAGGGCCGACCTCAATGACTCATAATATAATTAATAATTACCATATTAATTATCTTTTACATTAATTATCTTTCACTTTATGGTGGGGTCGACCTGTACCCTTCACATCACAATTAGGGTTACAGGTAAATATAACTCTTAGACAATATAGCAAGGGATCTCACACACCTACTAGTGCTCAACCACTAGGGGCACTTCCACCTTTGCTCAGCCACAACAATGTCCTACTCAACAAATCTCTATTTCATTGAGTCTCACATGAGAATCATCTAGACACACACTCATTAGTGCTCAACCACTAGGGTCATGTCCACCTGTGCTCAACCACATGGACGTCCTACTCAACAGATATATATCTCATTGAGTTTCACAGGAGAATCATCTGGAGTACCACACCATCTCAACTCTCTACACATAGGAGAATGATACACCCATCACATGGGCACCTTCACCCCTCATAGGGTACACATCGTTTCATCTCAAACGACACACCCATCTCATGGGCATCCTCCCCACACAAGGGCACACCACATTCCATCTCAGTCTTAGAGAGGAACGACACACTCATCTCATGGGCACACCCAACTCATGGGCTCTCTCACAGACCAACTCACTCAGTATGTGTCCTTGAGGATGTCTCACGAAACTGTAATCATCAATAGGAACAAGCAACATGGATAGACAAGTGCCTTCATGAACAACATAAAGGAGGATCAACCTTTCAAAGAGCATGGGTTGAAAATAAGAAAGGAAATATAGATCAACAAAGGAAAGGTCAAGCCATCTTTCCTTAGAAATAATTTCCAGGGGAAACCAACACAAAATAAGTCCAATATGTCAAATAATTCGGGGAAAAGACCAATAAAAAAAACCCCTTAAATGTTGGGGATGTGAGAGGGATCACATGTTAATATATTTCCCTCACAAAGGAGAACAAATAATTGTGAACGACATTCAGGACACTGATACAATGGAGGAAATAGGTAGGAGAATGCCTAGGATCTATGCATCCTTAGACAATAGACAAATTGAATCTCGATCACATGTGATTGAATTTGAAGGTAATATTAACAATCATCCCATAACAATTTTAATTGATTCAATATCTAGCTATAGTTCTATTGATCCTAACCTTGTGGAAATATTTCACTTGCAAAGAAGCAATCAAGCATATTTAAATATCAGACCATTAAGTTCCCATGCTTTCCTAATTGGTATGGATTGGTTGGAAAAGAATCATGTTATTCTACACTACTACAATAAGGAATTCACTTGTCTTGATGGAGAAGAGAACTTGAGATCGGTTTAGGGAATTTCAAGAGCCGTGTCAATCAAAGAAATTTCAGCTAGGCAACTGAAAAGAAACTTAAGAAAAGGACATCAGATTTATATATTTCATATGGAAGAGGAAACCAATGAGAAGGTGCCAAGTCTTGAATATTATGCAGTCCCGAGTGATTTTGAAGATGTATTTGGAGAAACACTAGGCTTACCACCTAAGAGGTAAATGGATTTATCCATTAACTTAATGCCATGAACAACTCTAGTATCCAAGAAACCTTACAAGATGAGTACACCAAAACGTAAAGAACTGCAAATGGAACTTGAAGAGTTGTTGAACAAGGGGTACATAAGCCCAAGTGTTTCACCTTTGGGTACTCTAGTAAGTTTTTTAAAGCAGAAGGATGTAACCTTATGGTTGTGCATTGATTTTAGGCACTTGAATAAGGTAATTTTGAAGAACAAGTATCCTTTTCCAAGGATAGATGTGTTAGCACTGAGAGTCACACTTAGACTGTTGTAAGTGCAATCCTAGTACCCATCATAATATAAATGGATTAAAATGGTTTGAGTAGGTGGATCAACAAGATTGGGAAAGAAAGGGGGAGGGTAGCAAAAAGTCTATAGAGGCATTCCATTGGGCATGGAGTCATAACATCCTATAGATAAAAGGAAATCAAACTATATATCATAAAAAAGGGATATATAATGATGAGTAGAAGCATGGTGAATATCCATTATACATAGATCCTTTCTGCAACAAATAATTTTTTTCTTAAACAATGAACAATGATTTAATGGGAAAGCTACAACATATCCTCTGTTGTTCATGAATCCATCAATCAATGAAATCTATTATCTTCAAAACTTGCTATATGTTCAAGCAAGAAGATTAAAAAGAAGTGGGAAAACAAATAAGTCATAATAACAACTCTCATGAATATTTAATGGAAAATAATTTCATTACAATCAGGCCCTCAGGCTTACAAATGAGAAACTAAAACCGTTCCTCCAACTCTCTCCTCTCTTGGCTCATGAATCCAACCCTTTAATTCTCAAAATCCCTTTCATTTATAGTCAATGATCTATATCTACCCTAAGGAGGTCAAAACCAAGGAGATACATAGGATCCTCCTTCATTTAGCAGTCTTGTTACCAAATATTCCAACAAAAACTTAACATAATCCTATTTTCCAGGATCTTGCCTATTGTGATAAATGTCTCTTGAAACATATCATCCTGATTGATTTGGAGATGGAACACATGTCCCTCATATCAAACTAAATCCTAGGAGACCATTTGAACCTTCCTTCATAGTTGGCAGCCTTCCCATAGCTGGAATTTATCAAATTGTTAGAGTTCGCATCGCTTGTGACAGCATGCGATGCGAACTTTCCTGTAGGTGATGTTTTTAGTTTTTCTACAAAAATACGAATTGGGTCAGGCTGATTTTTTCAGAAAGTCCAAAACACCATGGTTTACCTCCACACCAAATTTCAGAGGAACCCAGATTGGCATTCAAAAGTTACAAGCAAAACATTTCTCTATTGTGTGCTAATTGTTTACAAACTATCAAAAATACCAGTTCGTAGTGTCGAAGTTGCGAACTCTCCCGTAGCAGCCCGTTTCACTTGAAAACGCCTTAAATTATTCCAAAAACCATCTCCAGTGCCACCAACTATTCTAACAACTCATTATCTTGGTATATGACTAGAAAAGAATATCCCATGAGCTAAATATGGTTTATAAGGACAACCATCCTCAAATCTTCAAAAATGCATAAACATGAAACTTGTCAAAAACTGATATTGCTTAAGGAAGTTCAACTACTTCATTTTCTAACTATGAAGATACTCCTTTGTGAGTTTTCCTTTGTTGTTGATTGTCCATAAATACTGTATGAATAAAACCTTACTCCAATATTAAATGTCTGCTAGATGTGAAACAAGATATACAAAGGATTAGGGTTTTGATGACAAGACTTTTCCAATAGGATAATCCTATGTAGAAATTCTATACATCTCAACTCATTACATATCCAAGAATAAGACAAGGTATTCTTAAAATAGAAAGGCTAAGGAAATACTACTGAGAATTATAATGAAGGGAGACAAAGGAAAGTCTCTGCAAAATAGGTTTTTTATCAGCATCAAAATTTGTTCACAACATCACTACACTTGCAAATTTCAAGTTGGCTCCCACAGATGATCAATTGCACACTACAGAATGGATTGGAGGTAATAACTTGTTAATCTTGTAGCTTTAGAAAGATGAAGAAGACAGGTTTTTAAGAAGTGATGGAACAAAGGGTTCACATCGTTGGATTTGCAACACAGAGTTCACAGCGCCAAGAGGAAAGCTAGCCAAAACCCCTTTCTCGATCCTCAAACATGATGAAAACTCTCATGGAGCACCTGGTGGACCTAGGATTGATGTTGATGTCTTTGAATTTGCACAGGTATGTTTGCAAGTTGTCCAACCTCTAAACCTTCCTCTTCTTCAACCAGTTCACAACGCCAGTTCGCAACTCACTGGTGTTTTAATTTTATCTTTCAAATGCCAAACTAGGTTGGGCTGAGTTTTTGTTAGCAGGTCAATGCCAATATCATTCTCCTCCCCAAACAAATTCAGAAAAAATCACATCACCATTCAAATTTATGATCAAATCTTTAGAAGAATCTGCTATAGGAAAAGAGTTCGCAGCGCCTGTCACTAGTTCAAAGTGCCTGATTCAAACAAGATTTGGATGCTTCAAGGAGACTGTTAGAATGTCCAAAGACCTAATCCCTAAAAATTTGTTTAAAATAGGATCTAAAAACAATGAAATCCCTTAGCATGACACAAATGTAATGAGGTCAATGAATGAATGGAGCACTTGAGTTCGCTGCAAAATCTCCTAGTGAGTTGGCAACACTCAAATTAAAACTGAATTGACAGCTGAATGGATAAAAGGTGATAGATAGAGATCTTTCATATAGTCATGGAGGTGACATGTCAAGGTGATAATAAGGATTTTCAAAGATGTGACTCATGAGGGTTTATTTAAATCAAAAAATCAAAAAATGACTATAGCAAGAAGTCATAAAAACTATAAATACCTCTAACTCAAAAACAAAGACTGAAATGAAATTTTGACCCCTACAATTTTATGTGTTAACAAGATGATCTTTTTGATTAGTAGAAATATGCCAAGATATTTTCCAATATTAATCCCAGGTTAGGATACCATCAAGTAAGGATTAAGGAGGAAGATATCAACAAAAGTCACATGAGGATGATGAGGGTACATTTCCTTGTCCTTTTCCTTTGGATCCTTCCCGAGGACTTCATTGTTAATACCATGTCAGAGAAAACAAACCTGGTGGGATTCTAAAGGATAGGTGTCAGGACAAGGATTGGGTTCATAAAGATCCTCATTTTTTGGCGCCAGGTGAAAACATTGCTATGTGTGGTGCTTCATCCTTTGGTCCGTATTCGACCATTCCTTCCGTACTTTCCACACTCATTTCCCCTCTATATGTTCTTATCTATGATAGACAATGAAAACTAGGGTTTATTGGAGGAGGACTTGAGCTAACAACGTTGCAAGGGGGAGAGACAAAGAAAAAACATGATAGCCTTGATCGGAAGAAGCACATGATAGTGAAATTGAAGGGGGAAGATATTCTCTAGAGGTTAGAGAGGATATAAAATTTGGTCAAATCATAAATCTTGAGGGATGAAGCCTATTTGGGAAGTTTAGTGGAAGGAGAATTTCAATGGATAAATTGAACTCTTAGATGCAAGCTCAGTGGTTTCCTCTTTTTGGGTATGGTCCAATCATCCATTGTTTAGTCATAGGATGGATTAGGTTCACTTCTAGAACCTACGATGATGCTTGGCACATTTTGGTGACCCGATGGTATTGGGAATGTAACTTGTTAAGTTTCAAGACCTGACATCCCCTCTTTGATGATAGGGAGGAAGTTGTGATGAATTCACCTATAGGGATCAAGTTGTTGAATCTCCCCTTGAAATCATGGTCTGACTTTGGTCTACAAGCTACAGGGGAAGTGCTTGAAAATTCATAGAATCCTATGATCAATACAAAAATAGTGGGTTTTAATAAGTGGCACAAATTTTGGTGGAACTAGACCCTCATCAAGGTATTTTCAAGACAATTTCATTGGTTTTTGGGGACATAACCTATACCCAGGTGTTGCACTATGTCAATGTCCATTTCAGGTGAAACCGATGACATAAGGTATGGTACATTCTATCTAATTGTGTTTTCAACTTTCAGAAAATATTCTCAAGTAAAGAGTCAAAGGGTTTGGTTGATAGGGGGTTAAACCCTTCGTCCCCACATCAGATAAATAATTCTCAAGATGAGGTTCCAAGTGTGAAGAAGGGAGTAGGGGAGAGAAAGTAGATTCCAATGAAGCTAGATTTGGAGAACAAAGGCCACAAATTTCTGGTAGGGGACATGCCCATTCCTCTAAATGAAGGTGTGAAGCCTCTAGTGAAGACACGAAATGTTCTGGAGAGGTTTGTGGATGACCTAGAACTTTCTTTGTCACAATGGGACAAGTTGGAGGTCCAATGGAGAAATGGCTCATCTTAGGCTTGAATTTGCGGTCATTCTAATCATTCTCATTATCTGCCTTCTATGTCAAATTAAGGAAAACTTGTAAAAAGTTCCCATTCTTGGTGTGAAGAGTCCTCATCAAGTATCTCTTCGAGGGCCCTGTCATCGAGGGTGAAGGAAGAGGGGTCCTTCACCATGGGTCTCTCAAGGGGTATAGATCCCTTACTTATACATTCAAAGGTAAACCCTTGTCTTCCAGGCCTTGTTTCTCCCTTCACTTCCATGAGAAGGGATCAATATCTTTTAAGGCCTAGGAACGCTCTCCAGGGTTCTGTTATCAAGAGGGGTTTGAGGTTTGATGACCAGAAGGAGAACGGTCTTGCCAAGGTGGGCCAAAAATCAACACTCAAACTTTCCCAAGAGAATGCCACCCAAGAAATCAACCAAGGAAGACAAAGACCGCTATCTGGGGTTCTTAGAGAAGGAATTGCCTAAAATAATATATCCTCATGAAAATTATGTCTGTAAATATGAGGGGCTTGTGGGGGAGGGGAAAGAAATTCTCTTTGAAAAGGTTGGTTGAGTTGGAGCATCCAAATGTAGTGTTTGTTCAGGAATAGATGGGCCCTTGTTCACCCATCATTACAAAGTTGAAAAAACAATTCTCGGGTTGGGACTTTCATGGGTTGGACATTGAGGGTCTCTAAGGGGGAATGATTACAAGTTTATCTTCAAAAATACTTTTACAAAATTTCTATGTTGTACATTTAGGGGTTTGCATTGAATTTTGCAGTAAGGAGATGGACTCATATTTAAGCCCACTTAATCTATATGGTCCTTATGAGGATAGAGAAGAGTTTTGGGATAAGATCTTTGCATAAACCTATTTTTTGTTTGAAAATCTAATTGTTGGAACCTAACCCTAAGTAGAGAGGAAATATAGGGATCAAATGATCATGATGATAGATTGAATAACTAATTCATTAATAAATTTGAAATGGCAGGTTGGGTCGATGTTGAACCCATTCAACTCATCCCTACTTGGAGCAATAACAAGGCAAGCTTGGGTGGGGTCTCTAAAAGACATGACATGTTTCTAGATCACCATTTTATTCTTTAGAATATTGATTTGTATAGAACTTGGATTAGGAAGTTGTGATACGTAGATCACTTTCTAGTTATTTTGGAGCTGGGGAAAGGTGACTGAAAACTTGTCACCCCTTTTAAGTATAATCCCTCCTAGTTCAAGGAGGAGGACTTATGTAACTTGATAAGAGACAATTAGAAATATTATCAGGTGGATACAAGGGTTCTCATTTGTGTACAATTTCCCTCTGCACTTTGGGTGATCAAGGAAAATGTTGTCTTGTGGGAAAGTGAAAGGAGAAAGGTTAGGAACAAGAAAATAAGGGATATAGAGCAGGATCCAGAGGCTCTTTATGCAACACACAATTGTGGCCCTGTTTCCCAATTAGATGTTGAAAATTGTCACTCCTTGGAGGTTTCCTGAGAAAAAAATCTCTTAGAATAAGAGAAGCAATGGTGATTAAAGTATCAGGCTATGGGGATTGTTGCAAGGGATCAAAACACCATTTTTTCGAAAAATTGCAAATTATAGGAAAAATTACAATACCATTTAGGAACTGGATGATTCCCAAGGTAGAAAGGCACAAGGATTCTCAAAACTAGTAGCTCTGGGGTGGACCACTTCAAAGAACTCTTTAAGGAACATGATCAGGTCAATCTAGGGGAAATCCTCAAGGTAATATCCTAATCTTTTAGACTTGTGGAGGAGGAGGTAAACCATGCCTTATAGAGTCTGGTGTCAAGTGAGGAACTCCTGGAAGTCATATTTTCTTTTAAAAAAGTTAAAATTCTTGGCCCAAATGGTTTGACAACACAATTTTTTGAAGACTTCTTGTTTGATATCCTGGGAGGTGATTTGCTATGGGTGGTCAAGGAAGTCCACCAAAATGGGAAAGTTCTAGGTAGCTTTAATTCCACTTTTATCGAATCACCCCCAAGGTATATTATGCATCATCTTTTAGTGATTTCAGACCTATAGCTTTATGTAACAACCTTTATAAAATTATTTCAAAGGTGATTGTTGTCCTATTAAAACCAATGTTGGCATAGGTAATCACTATTGAGTATATTGGTTTTCTTAAGGATAGTCTAATTCATGAAGCAAATGGTTCAACACAGGAAGGTATACACTCCATTAAGACATTAAGGTGGCCAACTACAGTAATCAAGATAGATTTATCTAAATATAATTACTATTGAGTAGTTTGGTTTTCTCAAGGGGAGACTAATTCATGAAGCAATCGGTTTGGCACAATAAGGTCTACACTCCATTAAGACATTAAGGTGCCCAACTGTGGTTATCAATCTAGATTTATCCAAATCATATGAATTCATCTCTTGGATCCATCTCAATTTTTTATTATTGCGTGTTGGATTTGATCTCTCTTTGGTTAAAGGGATCATAACGCGCATGAACACAATTTCCTTCGTTTGACTAATAAATGGTTTGGGCTCTTCATTTTTTAAATCGACTCAAGAGTTAAGATAGGGATGCCCACTATCGCCATACCTATTCTTGTTAGTTTTTGATGGTCTCAATAGGGCTATTGTCGAGGAAAGAAGGATGAATAGAATTCAAGGGGTGCACCTTACTCACTTACTATTTGTGGATAATGTACTCATCTTCTACAGTTGCCTGGAAGCCGAAAGTAAGAAATAAAAGGAGATACTAGATCTATTTTTTGATGCTACATGTATGATGGTAGATATGATCAAATTGATGCTCTACTTTCCTAAAGTGGAGAATTCTATTAAAACTAGGATGATAAATATATTCAATTTTAAAACGTTGGACTTGGATGATGGATTACAACACCTTGGTTATACTATCAAACTAAACAATTATGGGATATCTAATTGGAAGTGGTTACTTTCTAGAATCGAGAAGAAAAATAACTTCTAGTGTAATAGGTGGATATCCCAAGGTGGTAGGCTCGTCTTAGTAAAATAGTTCATTGAAGCTATTCCAATTTATTAACACGTATTGGTCCATATTCTGAAAGGAGTCCTCAACAAGGTTCAAAAGGCATGTTTTAATTATCTATGGATGGGAAGCTCTTAATACTTAGGTTCTCATCTAGTAAGTTTGAAACAATTTGCATTACCAAAGGGCTATGGAGGTTGGGGTTTAAAGGATGCGTGTTTTTTTGGGAAGGCTTTGGCACCAATATATTTTTGTGGTTATTTTTGACTAGGGAAAACTTATGTATGAGATCCTAAGCGACAAAAATCCTGGAGTCAACTCATCGGGTATCTAATGAGTGGAGGGATATTACTCATGCATTTCCAATCAATGGTCAGTTTCTGGATTGGAAAGTGGGATTGGGTTTTCAGAGAAGAAGTGGGGCAGGACACATGGACACAACTGACATGTGTCATTCCACATCAGCAAGGTTCCACGCTACCAAGACTATGGCATTTTTTTTTGTTTAATCTTGGAGAAAGATTTGTAACTTCAAGAATCCATAGCTTTCTACTCAGGGATCTGAATTGAGAAAATGAGCAGTCAATAGAAAGCTCAAAAAGAGAAGAATCAATCCGTTCACCTAGATTTCAAATATGGATGGAATATTTCATCAACAAGTTAGAATAAGTATTCTAGTGACCTTTTAATATTGGAAATGGGGTGTAAATTTTTCATATTTATATTCTTTTATGTCTAAACTAGAATAAGTTTCTATTGGTTACACATTGTGCATACTCAAAGTCACAAGATGAATAGTTCATTATGAAAATCAACGAGATAGAGGATACTTAGGAGGGTGAATTTAGGGGACTAAATTTCAGCTTGGGGAATGCTGAGATTGGATCCAATGGGCACATAGAAGGCAAAGTATAGAGTATTGATATGGTGGAGACAAAAAATATTCTGCAAAGAGATGTGTGGAGCTACAAAGTTGATAATGAAAGATTATGAGTGATTTGCAGAGTTTGGACAACTTATAGAAGAAGAATAAGGGAATAAATTCAAGAAATGTAGAGGATCATAGGTTTCATGCTAGAAGAGAAGAACCTAAAAGTGCTGGTAGACGTCGACATCACTCATTAAGACACTCAACTACAAGAGAAGGAAGAAGTCCAATTTTGTCTCATGTCAGAAAACATAAGATGAGGGATGAAGTGTATGAACTACAAGGGGAGATAAGACAAATAAAACCTCCTACTTTTGATGTTGAGCACAATATTGAATAAGATGCAAAGGAATGGTTTCTAGGCATGAGGAAGTATTTCCAACTGCATAATTTTTCATCACATCCATACGCAAAACTGCAATTTACCAGTTAAAAGGAAAAGCATAAATGCGGTGGGAACAAATCATGCAAATCAAACACATTAATGAAAATAACTTAACTTGGAGGTAGTTTAGAAAGTATTTTCATAAGAAATACTTTTCTGAACAATATTATAACATGAAGATGAAGGATCTCTTTGAAATCAAGCTTGAGAGCATGACTATTAATGAATATGAGAGGCGATTTCTGGAATTAATAAGGTATGTTGACTTCATCAAGGATGAGAAGTCAAGATAAAAAAAAAAATTGAGTGGGATGCCTTCAATCTACAGTGGTAAGATACAATATGATGAGCCCAAAACATTGGAGGAAGCAATAAGGAGAGCCAAGTGCCTTTATGACCAACATAAAGGAGGATCAGCCTTTCAGAAAGCTTGGGTTGACAAGAAGAAAGGAAAGATTGATAAGTGAACGAAAGGGTTCAAGCCATCGTTCCTCATAAATAATCTTTAAGGGCAACCAACATAGAATGAGTCTAAGATGTCAGAGACTTTGGGGAAAAGACCAAGAAAACAACCCATTAAATGTTGGGGATGTGAGGGGGATCACATGTACAAAGATTGTCCTCACAGAGGGTAAAGTTTGACTATGCACAACATTCAGAAGGATGATATAGTGGAGGACATGGGCAGGAGAATGCCAATGATTTATGTAGCGTTGGACAATAAACACGCTGAATTTCAGTCACATGTGATCGAATTTGAAGGTAATATTAACAATAATATCAAACAAATTTTAATTTACTCAAGAGATATCCATAGTTATATTGATCCTAAAACTGTGGAAATATTTCACTTGCAAAGAAGCAAGCATGGGAAATCATGGTTAGTTAAACTAACTACAAGAGCTAAGAGAAGAATCAATGAACTGGTTAGGGATTGTCCATTGGACATGAATGGACTAAGCACAAAAGAAGATTTAAATATCATACCATTATGTTCTTATGATTTCCTAATTGGTATGGATTTGGTGGACACACATTATGTTGTCCTACACTGATACAACAAGGCATTCACTTGTCCTGATGGAGAAGGGAACTTGAGATCCGTTCAAGGCATTCCAAGAGTAGTGTCAATCAAAGAAATTTTAGCTAGGTAGATGAAAAGAAGCTTTAGGAAAGGATGTCAAATTTATACAGTTCATATGGAAGACAAAACAAAAGATAAGGTTCCAAGTATTGAATATTATATAGTTCTTATTTATTTTGAATATGTCTTTGGAGAAATACCAGGTTTAACACCTAAGAGGGATATGGATTTCTCCATTAACTTAATGCTAGGAGCAACTCCAATATCCAACACACCTTACAAGATGAATACACCACATATTAAGGAGCTACAAATGCAACTTTAAGAGATGTTGAAGAAGGGGTACATATTCCCAAGTGTTTCATCTTGGGGCGCTCCAGTAATTTTTTAAAGAAGAAGGATGGAATCTTATGACTATGCATTGATTTCAGGTAGATGAATTAGGTAATTGTGAAGAAAAAGTTTCCTTTTCCAAGGATAAATGATCTTTTTGATTAGTTGAAAGATGCCTATATATTTTCCAATATTGACATTAGGTCAGGGTACCATCATGTAAATATTAAGGAGGAATATATAAAAAATACAACCTTTAGAACGAGGTATGGCCATTATGATTCTGTAGTGGTTCCATTTAGATTATCAAATGCACCAATTTTATTCATGTGTTTGATAAATGGTATTTTCAGAAAATACATGGATAAGTTTGTCATTATTTTTGTGGATGACATACTCATTTAATCCAAGTCTCAAGATGATCATGAGTAACATTGGAGGATGGTATTACAAGTGTTAAGGGAACATCAACTTTATGCAAATCTTAGCAAATGCTCATTTTATCATAAGAAAACCCATTATTTGGGTCACATTATTTTAGAGAAAGGTATAGAAGTGGACTTAGATAAGATCAAGGTGATCATAGAGTGGCCAACCCCAAGGAATGTCACAAAATTCAATTCATTCATGGGACATTCAAGCTATTATAAGATATTTATAAAATGATTCTCTAAGATCGCACATCCAATAACTTCTTTATAGAAGAAGAGTGGGAAGTTTGAATGAACTCAAGAATGTGAAGAAGGTTTTTTTCATTTGAAATAATTGTTGACAAGTGCATCAGTACTAAAGATTTCTAATCCAAACGGAGACTTTGTGGTGTGCACTGATGGTTGTAAAGAAGGATTAGGTGGTGTCCTTACCCAGAATGGACATGTAGTTTGCTACGAGTCCATAAAACTTAGGGAGCATGAAAGGAACTATGCCATGCATGATTTAGAGATGGAAACTATTATTCATGCATTGAAGATGTGGATGAACTACCTTGTGGGTAGGAAATTTGAATTGGGGAAAGACCAAAATGGTATGAAGTATTTGTTTGAATAACCAACTTTAAATTCTAGGCAGTTAAGATGGGTGGAATTCCCCAATGAATATGAATTTGATATAAAGCATATCAAAGTCAGGGAGAAAACGTTGGTTGATACACTCAACACAAGGGCGCATGAGATGCATGCTTCAACTATAAGCATGTATATTTCTGATTTAAAGGACAAAATAATTGAAGCTGCGAAATCAAATCAACAATATGTGCAAGTAAAGGGGGCATTACAACAGGGTCAATTTCAACCTAAGTTTAAAGATTATGCATTGGAGGAAGATGGAATCCTCAAATATGAAGGAAAAGTGTATGTGCCTAATACACAGGATCTAAAAAGTACTATGCTAAGAGAAATGCATAATGTGCCTTATGCTCGACACCCAGGATATCAAAAGACTATTGCAATTTTTAGAGGCCAATACTTTTGGCCACATATGAAGAAGGATGTGGATGATTAAATAGCTAGGTGCATGGAATGCCATAAGGTAAAAAATGAGTATGGATATCCAACTAGATTACTGAAACCATTGGCCATTCCTATGTGGAAATGGGAAGCGATGACAATGGATTTTATCACCAAGCTACCAAGGACAATGAAGCATCATGATTCCATCATGGTGGTGGTGGAAAATCTAACAAAGGAAACTCATTTTTTTCTAGTGAAGATGACACATAAGGAAACAAACATTGTAGACATTTACATGAGAGAAATTGCGAGGATTCATGGTGTTCCTAAGGCAATTGTGTTTGAAAGAGATCCTAAGTTAACTTCAAAATTTTGGAAAGGTTTATTCAAGGGATTTAGGACAAATATGAACTTGAGTACAACCAATCATCTTGAGACAGATGGGCAGGGTGCGAAAATGAATCAAGTGATTGAAGATATGTTGAGGATGTATGTGATGGATAATACTTCCAAGTGGAAAGACTACCTCCATATGGTATAATTTTCCTACAACAATTAATTAGACATCATTAAAGATGAGTACATTTGAATCACTTTATGGCAGGAACTGCAACATGCCAGTCAGATAGAATAACCCGACAAAAAAAGCAATGGTTGGGTTTGATATACTCAAGGAAATGGAAGAATATATGGTCAAGATTAAGTAAAACTTGAGGGATACTCAGGAAAGACAGAAAACATATGTTGATAAGGGAAGAATGCATAGAGAATTTAAAGTGGGTGACCATGTATTTCTGAAAGTGAAGGCCAAGAGAAGTTCATTGAAGATAGGGAACTATGTAAAACTGGCAGCATGCTACTATGGACCATTTGAAATCCAAGATAGAATTGGTCCTATTGCATATATGCTATCATTACCTGCATCTATGCATGATGCATGTGCATAATTTTTTCCATGTGTCATTGCTTAAGAAATATGTGTCTGACGATAATCATGTAATTAATTGGACTGTGATTTAGGTGGAGCCAGAAGGCGACTTCCATTTTCAACTTGTGTGCATACTTCACCGGAAAGTCAAGATGATCAAGAATGTAGCAATAATACTAGTAAAATTCCAGTGAACCTGCTATGGTCATGAGGATGTTACATGGGATCATGATGACATCATGCGAGGAGACAACCCATATATTTTTGGAGCTTTTTGAAGAATTGTTTGGGAATGAGCATTGTATATAATTCACTAAGGACAATGCATAAAATAAGGGGGAAGGAAATGTAACACCCCAAGTAGCAACTGTATATACAAGTGTATATATGTTCATATAGGTTGGTGAGCCAATATGTTTTGGGCTAGAGTGATTTGTATGTGTGGATGTTTAGGCTATGGTGCCAGTGTGATATGTGTCCAAAGAGCCAAGTTTTGTATTTTGGTAACCACACTATCATTTTATAAAAATGCATCAATATTGTATACCTCGGGAAAAAAAGAGTACGAGGGCTAGAAATCCATGAGAGAGAAAGGGGGCTAAGAGGTTTATGAGAAAATGGATTATTCTAAGGGGCTAAGCCAAGGGAATATAATAATATATATTCCTAAAATATCAATCCTAAGTTATGTTATGATTATCCTAAGTTCCTAACTGAGGGAAACGAATTACCAAGTTGGATCAAGGGAGTTCCCGTATGAAAAGTGGCATGAAAAGTGCATGCATACATAAGCCATGAGTTTAGTGAGTTTTGGGGGAGAGTCCATCATTCAAACTGTTATTGATCTTAAAGGAGATTGTGTTCCCTGTTTGTGAGTTGAACTAGATAAAGAGTGGAGATAAAAATGTTGGGAAACCTTGTAAATCCTTGGTGGTTTAGGTATGAAGAATGTTGTCAGGCCCATGAAGAAATTTTCCTTGAGGGAAATTGTTGGGATAGTTTTCCATATGTGTTGGATTTGTGTGTACCTGTAAAATACCTGAGAGTAGCCATGTGTTCCAAGTGCCACAAGGATCTAAGACTTCCTAGTTGGCCTGTTGTTGAAGCCCTGGAAGGGAAATAGTACAACTAAAGGATTGTTGAGAAGTGAAGGGGTACACTTCCTTGGGTGGGGGGAATGTGAGGTTGTGAGGTGGAACTACTATTGGAGTTGGTGCGGATAGCCTTGTTTTGAGTTGTGCATTGATAGACCATAGTTGGGACTATGAGAGTGCTCTTTTTCCCCTGTTGGAGTCATAGTCTTGGCTCGAGGGTGACCTATTGTTGAAAGTGTTGAATACCAATGTCTACATCTAGGAGGAGGATTAGAGGTTTGCAAAAAGTTGGTGCATCTTTCAAAGATAAGTGGTTGGGGATGCTACAATATCACTATGAATTTGATGTCTAGATGTGATATTATGAGATAGATAATAACATCTAGAAAAAAATCAATCGATCTTCTGTAGGATCCATTGAAAAATAATGATTCTTCACACAACCTGTTTTGTGCATAGGCCATGGAAAACGAAAATATTAGAATGGAAATCTCCTATTTTCTAGATATCAAAATATAATCACCAAGAATTTAAAACCTATATAAGAATCAAAATATAAGCATCAAGAATCAAGAAGAGATAAATTCTAATTTACAATAATTGATTAATGTCCATCGATATTGTTTTTTCTATAAATTGAACTTCTCAGGTTTTTGACCTTGACCATTATGTTACTATGATGGAGAGAAGTAGGGTTTCTGCAGGGGAGTATTGACCTAACCATAGAGTTGTAGTAGGATGAGGAGGGTATGTGACCTCAAACTTATTTTTTGGATCCTTCCCAAGGACCGCATTGTAAATACCATGTCAAAGACAACAAATCTGGTGGGATTATAGAGGATAGGTGTTAGGACAAGTTTCAAGGTCATAAAGATACTCATTTTTTGGCGTTAGGAGAAAACCTTGATCCGCGTGGTGCTTCATCTTCTGGTTTGTCTTCGACAATTCCTTCCCTACCTTCCACACTCATTGCCCCTCTAAATGGTCTTATCTGTGACAGACAATGCAACCTAGGGTTTATTGAAGGAGGAATTGAGCTAAAAAAGTTGTAGGGGGAGAGACAAAGAAAAAACACGATAGACCCGATTGGAAGAAGTGCAAGACGAGGTTCTATTTGGCCCCAACAACTCGCCCTAAATTTTTACAAAATTTAAAGGGCCCCCATTATAATCTTGACAATTACAATGAGCTACAGAATCAACCTTTTAGAATAGTTCCAGACTTTGGCTTGCTTTGAGACAAACTTAAGACATTCATCATAGTATGAGACATTCATTACAAGAGTATATGTCAAAATTTAGAAACGAGCATAGAAACCTCAATTTAAACAAAAACGTTAATTCTTATCAACTGTTTACTTTCGTTTAAATTATGATTATGTGTTCGTCTTTTGCTCATTAACAAGTTTGACTATTTTGAATAATGGGTTCAATACTTCATCAAATAATATCTTGGTTGGTTTCTCATTTTCACAAAATCATTTGGTGGGTTTAATTAATTAAATTCTTTTTTCATTTTGCATCTCATTTCAAAATAAAAATAAAAATAAAACAAGTATCTATCATTTGTTTGTTTTTTTTGGAAACCCAAAATTAATATTTTTCTTCTCTCCATCAACTTGAAGCTTTTAGAATTTTAAGATCATATTTGAAAGGAAAATATAAACAATATTTGTTTACAACCTATAGTTAGCTTTTAGTTTAAATTCATTTTAATTTTATTGTTCTAGATTTTGTTTTATTCACAATTTTTATATTTAGGTTATTAAATTGGTTGGTACGAATCTTATCATGACTTAATTTTCTTATCTAAATACGTTCAAGATAATTGATCCAAAAATAATATCGGATTGCTGCAAATAATTTATGAGCAACAACATATAAGATTTGGAAATGCGTTCAAGAACATACAGACAATTTTACGATTTTGCGGGACTGATTGCAACCAAACCATGAGGAATCTGAAGAAATGGTTAAAAATCCATTCGCAGAATGGAACCATTTAGCTTACTCGCGATATTTTTCCCAAACAAATGTATGATTTGAGAGATATTGTTGTTTCTTTACGAGGTAAATTTCAGGTGGCAGAAATTATTAGTGACGCCCAGACTATTCATTCATTGCATAAATATATGAGAAAGTTCAGAGCCAAAGTGATCCAAGAAATTAAGAGGAGGATTTTTATCCTTTCTTTTTTGTATATTATTTATTTTGTGAACTTTTTATTTTCAAAAGGAGTAACAAATGGTTGAAATTTTTGGGAGAATGAACTAGTATTTTCGAAGGAGAATATGAAATTTCAAATTGCTTAATGGATTTTGTCCTGCGAGTAAAATGGTTTTGTTTTCATTATAATATCTTCATATTCTTTGAGTAATTGATTATGCATTGATTTAAAATAGCTTTAGTCTGTTTTATCAATACATGGTTAATTGCTATTATTTATGTATTAATTTTTTCAATCTTTAAGAGTCTATTATCCCAATTATCTTGATCTTGGTGATTGTATTATTTGATACAAATCTTGTATTATATTGAGTTTATTCATGTAATTCAGATTTGTAAAGATATAATTGTTCAATTGAGATTTTTCTTATTGTCGATTAATCTATTATATCTTCACTAAGGATCATGATTTGAAATTTGTTCTTTCTGCATTTTAAATAAGATTTAAATTGCGAGTCAAAGTGATTTTTATCGTGACACTGTCACAATCTTAGAATTATACAACCTTCTGCTACATATTTCTCTTAACAAACATGTTGTTGGAGCAGTGTTTTATAGCAAGGCACAACCAAAAGTTCTCTTTAAATACTGGTCAATTATAGGTTAATGATTTTCTTTTTGTTTTGATTTATATTTTGTGAATGTAAATTAACATTTAAGCTTAAATACTTTGTTTATTTAAGTTAAAACATTAGTATTTACATTCATTTAGTTTCCTTTTTTAGTTTCAAGGTTAAAATTAGATTAGTAGTATGTTCTAGATCTATTTAATTTTTCCTAAGATTCAGTTCTCTTGTACAACCTTAGTTTACAAGGTTTGATCTTGTACCTATTTATTTGTATATGTTGTATATAAAAGTGAGAATAATGAATGTATATAGTAGATCTTCATTAATGCATAGTTAGTTATTTTATTTTCATAGTTTAGATTACATCTCTTTATCGGCTAACAAAGTCGTTAAACCCGTCAGAGGTAGTTATTCCAAATAGATTGGGTTGTTTAGACAACCTCAGACTAGACTATTCCTTTCCAGTTGATGGTGTGTCATAAATGCCCGTCAACAGGTTCCAAGCATGAAGAAGGGAGAAAGTGAGGGAAAGTAGATACCGTTGAAGGTAGATCTGGAGAACAAAGGCCACAAATTTCTTGTAGGGGACATGTCCATTCCTCTAAATGAAGGTGTGAAGTCTCTAGTGAATACCTAGACTCTATTGGAGGGGTTTGAGGATGACCTAGACCTTTCTTTATAACAATGGGACAAGTTGGAGGCTTTATGGCATAATTAATTTTCTTGGGCTCAAATTTTGGGTAAGTCTAATCATTCTCATTGTCTCCCTTTTGCTTCAAATTCAGGAAAAATTGTAAACAATTCCCATTCTAGGTGTGAGGAATCCTTGCCCATTATCTCTTTGAGTGCCTAGGCACCAAGGGTGAAGGAAGAGGGGTCCTTCACCATGGTTCTCTCAAGGGATATGGATCCCTTTCTTGCACAGTAAAAGGTAAACCCTCATCCTCTAGACCCTCTGTCTCCTTCCACTTCCACACGAAGGGGTCCATATCTTTTGAGGCCTAGGAAGCCTCACCAAGTTTTCAGTATCAAGAGGGGTTTGGGGTTTGATGATCAAAAGGAGATTGTGTCTGCCAAGGTGGTCCAAAAATCAACACTCAAACTTTCTCAGGAGAAGGCCACCCAGGAAATTAACCAGGGTAAGAAAAGAGTGATATCCAGGGTTCTTAGAGTAGGAACTACCCTAAATAATGTCTCCTCTGTTAATATTATGGTAGCTGCGGGAGGTATTTACCCCCACATGTGAACCTG
>SNQJ01S0002978.1:127265-147072 GCA_010110895.2 Picea sitchensis
AGAATTTTAATGGGAAAAGTTTTGAGTTGCAGAAGCTCAAGATGGAAGATCTATTGGTGGAAAAAGATCAGTGGATCGCGGTAGATCCAGGTACTTCACTTACAAGAACTTCAACAGATGACTGGAAAAAATTGGATCGGAAGGCAAAGAGCACAATTTGACTATGTCTCTCAGATTCAATATTATGGAATGTGTCAGAGGAAGCTACAACCAAGGATTTATGGGATAAGTTGGGGAAGTTGTATCAGTCTAAGTCCCTAGTAAATAAACTATTCCTGAGACAGAAGTTGTATAACCTGAGGATGAGAGATGGAGACTCGGTGGAAGATCATTTGAATTCCTTCAATACTGTGGTAAGTCAGTTAGTATCTGTTGATATTAAAATTTCAGATGAAGATAAATGTATCAGTTTATTGTGTTCTTTACCATACTCGTGGGATAGTCTGGTTGTGGCCATAGGTAGTAATGCAACTACCTTGAAGTTTGATAAAGTGGTCTCATCCTTTTTGTCGGAGGAGATGAGATGGAAGAATATGGAAGGACAGAGAGCATACACATTATTTACAAGATGACGTTCCCAAGAAAGAAATAGATCTAAGTTCTCAAGTGGGAGATCTAAGTTAGTAAGGGTAGATCTAAATCTTCTAGAAAGTTTGTAAATATATGTTGGAGATGTGGAAAAGAAGGGAACTATAAGAAGCGGTGTAGATCCAAAGTTGAGAAAAGAAGGGATCTAAAGAATCTCCTTCTACAGAAGAAAATACCTCCAAGGAAGAAGGAGGGGATGTGTACTTGGCTTCTTCAAGAACACATGCAGATCATGAGGCATGGTTGGTTGAATCAAGTGCATCCTTTCATATGACTCTCCACAAGGAGTGGTTATGTGAATATGAAAGGTATGATGGAAGTAATGTTTTCCTAGGTGATGACTCGACAACCAGAATCATAGGTCAAGGAATAGTCAAGTTGAGGCTCATATATGGAAGGATTAGAACACTGCTTGGTGTTCTGCACATCCTAGGTTTGGGCAGAAGTTTTTTTTTTGTAAGAAAAATGGACGATGCAGGGGTAAAAACAATATTTGAAAAGGAAACCTGCAGGATGGTTCGAGGAGCAATGGTGTTGTTGAAGGGAGTTCGGTTTGGAACTCTGTAGAAGCTACAATGAAGCAATATTAGTGATGGGTGTAATAGTTTCATTGTTCCCAATATTGGAGTTGAATAAGAAAGAACTCCTACAGTATCTGGAGAAAAGGTTATGCTGTGGCATCAAAGACTAAAGCATATCTGAGAGAAGGGTCTTCGACTACTACATGGTAAATGTATGGTTGAAGGTATGTCTTACTGTTCTCTGTATTTTGATTTATGTGAACATTGTGTATATGGGAAGAAAAATCGGGTAAGATTCCCTTATGGTGCAACGAGGGCAAAAGGAATTTTACAGCTAGTTCACAATGATTTTTTTTTACCTGTGCCAGTCCCATCATTGGGAAAATCTGTGTACTATGTCTCATTTATAGATGAATTCTCAAGGAATACTTGGAAATATTTCCTTAGAAATAAATCTGAAGTCTTTGACAAGTTTAAAGAGTTTAAGGCTCTTGTTGAGAATCAAACAGAGAGAATAATTAAGGTGTTGAGGACAGATAATGGTGGAGAGTTCTGCAGGAATGAATTTGAAGAATTTTGTAAGAAGTGGGGTATAAAAAGTCATAATAATACTCCATATACACCTCAGCAGAATGGAGTTGCAGAAAGGATGAACAAGACGTTGATGGAAAAAACAAGGTGCATGCTCAATGGTGTCGGGCTGGGGAAATAATTCTGGAAAGAGGTAGTGGGTACTTCATGTTACCTAGTCAACATATCACCCTCATCGGTACTAAATGAAAAGACTCCACAAGAGGTATGGACTAGTAAGAAACCTTCTCTCACACATCTCAAGGTATTTGGTTGTGATGCATATGTTCATGTTCCAAAGGAAAACAAGAGTAAGCTAGATAAGAAGGCTAAAAAGTGTATCTTTATTGGATATAAAGATGGTCTCAAAGGTTATAAGATTTGGAACCCAGAAACTCAGAAGGTAGTGTGAATCCGAGATGTGGTATTTAGAGAAATGAAGGATGTTGTTAAACATGAAGTCCTAGAAATTAAGGAAGAACCAGAGAAAATAGAGTTTGATTTAAAGGATGATGAATCAGTCTCTACAGAAGAACAAGAANTCATCGGTACTAAATGAAAAGACTCCACAAGAGGTATGGACTAGTAAGAAACCTTCTCTCACACATCTCAAGGTATTTGGTTGTGATGCATATGTTCATGTTCCAAAGGAAAACAAGAGTAAGCTAGATAAGAAGGCTAAAAAATGTATCTTTATTGGATATAAAGATGGTCTCAAAGGTTATAAGATTTGGAACCCAGAAACTAAGAAGGTAGTGTGAATCCGAGATGTGGTATTTAGAGAAATGAAGGATGTTGTTAAACATGAAGTCCTAGAAATTAAGGAAGAACCAGAGAAAATAGAGTTTGATTTAAAGGATGATGAATCAGTCTCTACAGAAGAACAAGAATCACAAGAAGAAGATCCTCATACTCCAGTATTGAGGAGATCGATTCGAGAAAGAAGGCTATCGGAAAGGTATATTCCATCTGATTTCCATTCAAATTTTGCTTTGCCTATTACTAATGATGATCCTAGAACTGTCAGGGAGGCAGTGGATTCATAGGATGGAAATCTCTGGAAAAAGGCCATGGACAAAGAAATGGAAGCCTTGGATAAGAATGAGGCTTGGGATCTAGTGGAGTTTCCGAATGGAAGAAATATCATTGGTGGAAAATGGGTATTTAAAAAGAAGTTGAATGCAAAAGGAAAATTGGAGAAATAAAAAGCTTGGTTAGTAGAAAAGGGTTACTCTGAGGTTGAGGGAATTGATTTTGGTGAGATATTTTCTTCTGCTGCCAAGTCAACCTCTATAAGATTTATGTTATCTTTTGCTACTTCACTTGATTTTGAAGTAGAAAAGATGGAGGTGAAGACAACATTCCTACAAGGGGATCTGGAAGAATAAATCTATATGAAGCAGCCAGAAGGATTTGTTGTGAAGGGAAAGAAAGAGTTGGTATGCAAGCTAAAAAAGTCCCTGTATGGTTTAAAACAATCACCAAGGATGTGGTATCCAAAATTTGATACTTATATGATGGGACTTGGCTTCACAAGAAGCAAAAATTATCACTGTGTGTATTTTAAATTAATTGGTGATCATTTGATTTATTTGGTCTTGTATGTGGATGACATGTTACTGATAGGAAACAACAAGGAGATTATCCAGGATGTAAAAACTCAGTTGTCCTCTAAATTTGACATGAAGGATCTCGGTGCTTCAAATTTTATTTTGGGCATGGAAATTAAAAGAGATCGAAAAAAGAGGAAACTCTGGTTAAATCAGAGAAAATATGTCAAGACAATATTACATAGGTTTAATATGCAGGAATGTAAACTGATCAAGTTTCATATTCTCGTTGGTGTAAATTTATCTGTGGATCAGTGTCCCAAGACACATGAAGAGGAGGAGGACATGTCTTGTGTTCCATATGCGAGTGTAGTTGGCAGTTTAATGTATGCAATGGTCTGTACTAGACCAGACATTGCACATGCAATGGGAGTTTTGAGCAAGTATATGTCAAAACCTGGGAAGGAGCATTGGACAACAATAAAAAGGGTTTTTAGGTATTTGCGTGCAACTGCTAGCTATGGATTATGCTACCAAGGAAGACCGAGATTGGACAGAGTGGTGGATATACATGGATTTGTGGATGCAGACTGGGCTGAAGATCTGGATCGTAAGAGCTCTACAAGTTGGTATGTGTTTAACCTGTATGGAGGAGCGATAAGTTGGATGAGCAAAAGACAGGATGTAGTGGAAATTTCAACTACAGAAGTTGAATACATGGCATCCACTCATGCAAGTAAGGAAGCAATATGGTTGCAAAGATTGTGTTCAAGTATTGGGTTGGTACAACAAGCTGTAAGGATAGATTGTGACAATCAGAGTGCAATTTTTCTGGCGAAGAACCCAACTTATCATTCAAAGACAAAGCATATTGATATTCAATATCACTTTGTAAGAGACATGGTTGAAGAAAAGAAAGTATTGTTGATGAAGGTGGACACTCTGAAGAATGTTGCAGATTCATTAACAAAATCTGTGAGTACTGAGAAGTTCTCTTGGTGTAGAGGATCCATGGGCATTGTTTCCCTATATTGTTGACTGGGTAACCCCATGTATGCGAAGAAAACAACAAGTGGGAGAATGTTGGGTATGTGTTATATTTTTTGCATGATTTTGAGTGTATGCGTTGCATCAGGTGCGCTACCCCCGAGAAATTTTTTTGCCTCAGGAAACGTGTCGCATTTTTGGATGGTTTTTCGGCACATGGTTTTTTGTCGATGGTTTTCTATTTTCGGTTAAGGAATTATGAATGTTGACTAATCCAAGTCATTGGGTTAGGGTTTTGGATGTTGATGGCTCCTATATGTATATTGTATTGTAAACAATGTATCACTATGAATGAATATAGAATATGTTGGTTTTCCCGATTTGGGTTTCCAGGGGAAAAATATCTGTGTAATGTTTGTATTTTCCATTGTATATTTTATGTTCTTTTACTGAAAATCTGTTTGTAGTAAATATTGTACAAGGTTAACATCTACATGTGTGACACATCAGTTAAGTTGGAAGCATTATGAGAGTTATGAGAGTGTAGACTTGGCTAAGTGACTCGAGGATGCAAGCAAAGAGTTATATGGACAAGCGTTCCACAATTGGAGATCACAATAGGATATCAAGGTGCCTTGAGACACACATCGCCACAGACTTGTTGGGCCCCAACAACTCCCCCTAAATTTTTACAAAATTTAAAGGGCCCCCATTAGAATCTTGACAATTACAATGAGCTAAAGAATCAACCTTTTTGAATAGTTCCATACCTTGGCTTGCTTTGAGACGAACTTAAGACATTCACCATAGTATGAGACATGAACATTACAATATTATATGTCAAAATTTAGAAATGAACATAGAAATCTCAATTTAAACAAAACATTAATTTTTATAAACTATTTACTTTGGTTTAATGTATGATTATGTGTTCGTCTTTTGCTCATTAACAAGCTTGACTATTTTGAATAATGGGTTCGATACTTCATCAAATAATATCTTGGTTGGTTTCTCATTTTCACAAAATTATTTGGTGGGTTTAATTAATTAAATTATTTTTTCATTTTGCATCTCATTTCAAAATAAAAATAAAACAATTATCTATCATTTGTTTGATTTTGTGGAAACACAAAATTAATATTTTTCTCCTCTCCATCAACTTTTTCTAGAATTTTAAGATCGTATTTGAAAGGAAAATATAAACAATATTTGTTTACAACCTATAGTTAACTTTTAGTTTAAATTCATTTTAATTTTATTGTTCTAGATTTTGTTTTATTCACAATTTTTAGGTTATTAATTTGGTTTATTTTTGTTTCATAGGTTTCTATTATCAGTTATTTGGTACGGATCTAATCATGGCTTGATTTTCTTATCTAAATACATTCAATCTAATTGATCCAAAAATAACATTGGATTGCTGCAAATAATTTATGAGCAACAATAGATAAGATTTGGAAATGTGTTCAAGAACAAAAAAACAATTTTTTGGAACTGATTGTAGCCAAACCATGAGGAATATGAAGAAATAGTTGAAAACCCATCTTCAGGATGGACCCATTTAGCTTACTCGTGAGATTTTTACCAAACAAATGTGCGATTTGAGAGATATTTTGGTTTCTTTACGAGACACATTTCAGGTGGCGGAAATTATTAGTGACACCCAGACTATTCATTCATTGCATAAATACATGAGAAAGTTTAGAGCCTAGGAGATTAAAAGAAATTCAGAGGAGGATTTTATCCTTTATTTTTTGTATATTATTTATTTTGTAAACTTTTTCTTTTCAAAAGGAGTAACAAATGGTTGGAATTTTGGGAGAATGGACTAGTATTTTCAAAGAAGAATATGAAATTCCAGATTGCTTAATGGCTTTTGTCCTGTGAGTAAAATGGTTTTGTTGTCATTATAATATCTTCATATTCTTTGATTAATTGATTATGAATTGATTTAAATTAACTTTAGTCTGTTTTATCAATACATGGTTAATTTCTATCATTTATGTATTAATTTTGTCAATCTTTAACAATCTATTATGTCAATTATCTTGATCTTGGTGATTGTATTATTTTGATACAAATATTTTATTATATTGATTTTATTCATGTAATTTAGTTTTATAAAGATATAACTGTTTAATTGAGATTTTTCTTATTGTCGATTAGTCCATTATATCTTCACTAAGAATCATGATTTGAAAGTTGTTCTTTCTGCATTTTAAATAAGATTTAAATTGTCAATCAAACTGATTTTCATCCTCACATTGTCACAATCTTAGAATTACAAAAACTTTTGTTATAGATTTCTCTTGACATATAGGTTGTTGGAGAAGAAACGTTATACATGAAGGCACAACCAAAAGTTATCTTTAAATACTGGCCAATTATAGGTTAATGATTTTCTTTTATTTTGATTTATATTTTGTGAATGTACATTAAAATTTAAGCTTAAATACTTTGTTTATTTAAGTTAAAACATTATTATTTACATTCATTTATTTTCCTTTTTTAATTTCAAGATTAAAAATAGATTAATAGTATGTTCTAGATCTATTTAATTTTTCCTAAGATTCGGTTCTCTTGTACAACCTTAGTTTACAAGGTTTCTCATAAATCTTGCACCTATTTATTTGTATATGTTGTATATAAAGGTGAGAATAATGAATGTATATAGTAGATCTCCATTAATGCATATTTAGTTATTTTATTTTTGTTGTTTAGATTAGATCCCTTTATCAACTAACATAGTCGTTAAACCCGTCAGGGGTAGTTATTCTAAATGAATTGGGTTATTTAGACAACCTCGGACCAAACTATTCCCTTCCAGTTGACGGTGTGTCATAAACACCCGTAAACAAGACTTGGGCACATTGTTTGGATGACTCGAGACATAGAGAGATGAGGCCGACTCGTTCAATGGGTGAGTTGGGGGAAATAGACTCAACTAATTGATGTGATGTCGGACTCATCGTGTTTGAGTACTCCACACGATAGGACAATCTGGAGGGTCAGCTCAAGCTCACACCAGATGATGTGATGATTCATATGAAGCAACATGATGATTTGATTCAGGTGAACACATATAAGAAGGTAGACAAAAAAGATAGAATATTGACCAACTAGTGCAGAACAACAACAAGTCATATGAGGTAGATTTGAGCTAAGATGAATGAGCTCACCCAAGGAACCTAGTCGCTCCTACATAGGATGACTTGTGTTATCTTGGGGTTGCGTTGAAGTGCAAAGTTGGGTGTGTTGTTCTTGAGGAAATTTTGATTGGAAGGATGATCTTGGAGTTGCAGTGTGTGCAATGGTGAAAAGTCTTACGACGAACAATAAGGAGAGCTCGCTTGTGACAAGACAAGGAGGATGTAGGAGTATGGATTTGTAGGCAAGTCAAGTGATTTGGCCAAGATTTGTATCTTATGTATGAGTTGAGTGATTCCTTCTTGTATTATATGATTGTATCAAACATCTTGTATAATAAGTGTATGGGTGTTAAGAACCTTTAGTGCCACCCAACATTATATGTGTGCCTCTTCTCTTGTATGTATGTTAACATGTTCTTTGGTTGTGTAAATGACTAAGTGTAGGGGTTGTTAATTGTATAAGAGTATGAGTGTTGTGAAGGGCATGGTTGGGTGTGCGCCTTGGTTGCAAGAGTCAAGTGAGGTGACTTGACTCGCCAAGTAGCTCAAGGTTGAGTTATGGTCATGCCCTGAGTGAACATGTGTAGTTTGGGTGAAGTACTCTCAGTTAAGTTGAACCATTGAGTTGAAAATGTCATGGTGCCACACTACCCCAGGAGTCAGACAACTCGGGCACTCCAATTCAAGTGATAATTTTGGGCATACTGGTGGGACATGATAGATAGTATTAGATCTTTCTTTGAGGAAGATCGATGCTCTTCACCACTGTCACCTCTGTGATAGGTGGTATCAAAGTGGAGTTTTGACGACACTCAGTTGCAGAGCTTGAGTAATTCTAGGTTGTGACAGAAGTGGGAACTCTCTTGTGTAGGCTTAGGATGAGGTGGTGGGTGTTGCGATGAGTTGAGGCACTTGGGCTAGTTGGGCATTCACATATTTGACGTGACCTAGAGAAACATTGTAGAGTTTGGGTCATAGACTTGAGTAAGGAAGACAATATGGGCACACTTCATATGACATCTTTGTGCCAAGCATCATCAAGGCCTTCAATTGAGTCAAGTTGGGTTGTGGTGTGAACTTGAAGTTCATTGTAGCCTTCAGAGAAGTGCACTCTTCACATATTTGGGATGAGTTGGTTAGCAACAAAGAGGATTGAAAATTGGGGAGTATAGGCATGATGCCTTGGTGTCGAAGACAACCAAGGATGAATATGGATAGAATGGTGGAAGGAAAACGAGAAGGATGCATGGAGAGTTTGTGACTTGGACAAGTTTTGAAGTGACTAAGGGAACTAACTCAGTCTTGAGTCGCAGTGAAGGGCACGATATAGGCTTATTTTGCAACAAAAACTATTGGTTTGGGGAAATTAGTAGGTCCATGAAAGCATGAAGACTTGAACCATGTGTCCAACCAAGGGTGTTGTTGAACAAGGAATGGTTTTATTTAAGTTCTTTGCATTTTCAAAGTGTTGCGATGGGTTATTTGAAGGGGAAATTGGGCGCCTTGGTGGTTCAAATGCAACTCGTTTCCACGGTGAAAACGATAGGCTTGGGATCATCCGAAGTAGTGTGGACTTTAAAGGATTCATGTAACATTTTGGGATTCCCTGATAATGGGCGAGTATGTTGATGGGATCTTGAGACAACTTGATTGGACGAATCCAGTGGTGGACAGGGGAAAAATTGGATTAAACTATGGAGGTGCCTTGGTGCCTGGGTGCCTTAGGTAATCTTGTTGTATCATGCAATAAATTTCTAGCTGTGATGAAGAACCAATGTATGAAAAACTTGTGGGGAAAGGTAGTTTTTTTCTAAGTGATGAATGAAGACAACATAGAAGTTTACCAAGAAAATGTTGACAGTCAAATTAAATGGGAAAATAACAGGCTGAGTGACTTGGGTGATGCACTTTCGCCTTTGGTATGGGACATAGGATGAGGTATAGCACTCCTTTGGAAACTTATAGATGATTGTGGGATGAATTGTGTTAGAATATTGTGCTCTTTTACCATAGACAATTTTACACCATTGTCACCCAACCATAGGCACAAAGCCACTGCCGAGCACCTCAACCTTTGCTAGATAGAATGATTTCTGGAAGCTACACTAGAACCAACAGATAAACCAAGAGAGTGCACCTTCTTCAAGGTAGTGCACAAGTAAGAGTACCAAAAAGGATGAACAAGAGTGTGTTGCACCATTGCAACTGTTACTACTCCTCTTCCATACGTGTGCACTACTTGTGCTTCTACTGCACTTTTAAGATATGTGCACCAACTGAGTGTGTGTGTGTTTTTCCAAATGAGCTAAAGCGCCTTCTATTTATACTAATCTATCCAGGTGAACATGTGTCTCTTCAAGAAGGGACGACCTATCATTTTCTGCATATAATACTTCAATATTACATATTCTACTAAGTCGACTTGTCTTCCATGGTTTTCACACATATGTTTAGGTTTTCTCTTGCTTCCAGAATATTCTATTATAATCAAAGGTTTATCCATGGAGGTTAATACCTCCCGCAACTACCAAAACATCAACACTCCCTCTTAGTTAGGGAGGTATTTAACCATGATTTTCCCTTCTGGTCTTCATAGCCTTGCTCGTTATGCCATGATCATCTCATCATGGTTATGTAGACCATGCTACTAGTAGCATCATTACGTCACACATGGCTACAACCATGTGGACCTTCCAATCTCGTCTAGGGGCCACAACCCACTAGAGAACACTAGAGCTACACCTCATAGTGTGTGTCACCATCATCATCATGGGCTATACCCACATGATGTGCTCACCCATGTCATGAGTATCATCATTAATATCATCATTATCCATCCATCTCACATGGTATGGGCAAGACCTACATGGTCTTGCAGACCGAAAACATCACCAGAGCTACACAAGCTATCTCATGATCACCCATATCATATTACGATCAAAACCATCACAACCATATCGGTTCTCGACTACGCCACTAGCGTACTAGACTATATCACTGGTGTAGCAACAACTCAGCATACCAAACCATCTCACTATAGTAGCCTACAACTATACATAAATCCCACAACTCTGCACAAGGCCTACAACTCGACATGAATCCTTCAACTCGGCACAAGGCCTACAAATCAACATGAAGCCTACAACTTAGCACAAGGCCTACAACTCGACACAAAGCCTACAACTCAGAATGAATCTTACAACTTGGCACAAGACCTACAACTTAGCATGAATTCTACAACTTGACATAAAGGACTACAATTAGGCATGAAGCCTACAATATCCTTCTTTTCGAATTCTTCTATTAAATCCCTCTAAATGAGAGAATCCTTGAACCACACTTCCATCTGTTGCATGCCCCTATGCATCCTACAAAGTGTCAAGAAACCTTGCTTATTTCTGATCATTGTATCCCTCTGAATTTTGACTCTCTCTGAGTCCTTTCAAATCTTTCTTTCTTTGGTAACCTTCCCGGAATACATAGGATAACTTGCCCGAAACATGAACAACAAAAGGAAAATTATTTCCAATATAATAATGTTTTATATAAGAACATATCAATTTCATGGTAATTCATTATAGCGTTACCAAGGTGTCATTCCTGAGAAAAAGAACAAGAAATATCTCCTAGAGGAGATGTTAGTTCATATTACAATTAAGTACAATAAGCATGTATATTAATAGTACATGCCACTAAGTATTCATTTGTTCCCGGAATTAACAAAATCTAAACGATTGCAATACTTAAGCAACAATAAAAATATCAAACTTGATATGAAAACCTAGAGTTTGGCTATTGTTCTGCTTGAGTTTCTTTTCTTCTGAGACAAGTATTCTTTCTAACCTAGAGAATGTGTTGTTCCTCTAAATGTCTTAGATATTAGATCTTTCTAGCTCTACGATTTCTTCTTGGAAAAAGATCCCTTCTCTTTCCATAGATTCAGATTTGCAGTAGTTTCTTTTTATTATTTCTCTTACTCCATGTTCATGTGCTTGAAAGCTCCAAAAATCAAACTCTTTATCCTTTGACACCTGCTCCTTAGTCTGTGGTTCCATAATTTTTCCCTTTGTTCTTTGCAAGGATGATGTCAATCCTTGTCTTCCATGCTCTAACAAGAGACCGTGCTTATGTTGAGTCACTCGAATTTTATGGAGGAAGTCATGATTGTCTTTGACTTTGACCTTGACCATTCTTTTGACTTTGACCCAAAAATTCAACTTTGACGTTTTTGATGGATGAGGGTACCAGTAGATGTGATGGGTTAGGGAGCACTAGGATATCCAAGAATTATGCCAAACACTTCACTTAAAGTGCCTGAATAAGCAGGTTAGGGTTTGTTGCTTCTGCAAGATTAGAAACCCAGAAACCCTAGTTGTAACTGCAATTGTGATACAACGAGATTGACAGAGAGCTTCATATATACATTCCAGTGGTTAGATTGTTTTGAAGTTGGTGTGGGCCCATAAATTGTTATAATATTGTGCTTGTTTACCATAGACAATGTTACACCGTTGTCACCCAACCATAGGCACAAAGCCACCCTGGAGCACCTTAACCTTTGCTAGATAGAATGATTTCGGGAAGCTACACTAGAACCAACAAATAAACCAAGAGAGCACACTTTCTTCAAGGTATCACACAAGTAAGATTACCAAAAAGGATGAACAAGAGTGTGTTGCACCACTTCATTTGTTGTTTCTCCTCTTCTAAACTTGCGCACTACTTCTGCTGCTACTGCACTTCTAAGATATGCGCACCAACTGAGTGTGTGTGTGTGTTTCCAAATGAGATAAAGCGCCTTCTATTTATCCTAATCTATCCAAGTGAACATGTGTCTCTTTAAGCAGGGCTGACCTATCCTTTTATGCATATAATACTTCAATATTACTTATTCTGCTGAGCCGACTTATCTTCCAGGGTTTTCACACATTTGTTTAGGTTTTCTCTTGCTTCCAGAATATTCTATTCTAGTCAAAGGTTTATCCATGGAGGTTAATACCTCTCGTAGCTACAAAAACATCAACAACTTGGATATTAAAGGATCATTGGTTGAAGTTGACAGAAGTATTGGTTCAGAAATGCCTATCTTTGGCAAGATGGGATGTAATTGCTTTGGGGTGCCTCATTTGAATTAAAACACTTTGGGAAGATCACTGTTTTAATTTATCTTCTGTGGTTTTCACACATTTGTTTAGGGTTTTCTCGCCTTCCGCATATTCTATTCTAGTCAAGGTTTATCCATGGAGGTTAATACCTCTCAGAAGCAAAACATCAACAACTTGGATATTAAAGGATCATTGGTTGAAGTTGACAGAAGTATTGGTTCAGAAATGCCTATCTTTGGCAAGATGGGATGTAATTGCTTTGGGGTGCCTCATTTGAATTAAAACACTTTGGGAAGATCATCAATACATTTGAGGTGTGTGGGTACATTGGCCGCACTCATCTTAAATTTTGGGGTGAAAATAGGTGACTCAATGCTAGGAGGCAAGTTAGGGACTTTCATTGGCTTCGAGGATTGCATTGACAAGTTGGATTGCAACAAAAAAATATCACTTGGGCATGGGAATTTCTCATGTTTTGGGAAGCATGGTTGAGTGTGAAGCTTGATTATTTCAAGGCATGGAGAAGTGGACACATTAGCATGGATGGGTGGATTGAATATAATGGTGCAATGGCAGTTTGGATTTGCAGTACTTAGAGAGGATGGGGACGTTCCATATTCGAGGATAGGAGGATTTGACCAAGGAATCCAAACTTATAGACTTAACAACATATCGAGGTGCAAGGGTAGAGTTGGTTGGACATGCAAGTGGCATACGTGCATGATTTCCTTGACTCTTCTCATGAATTGGATGTGGCATGGACCATGTGCATTGACAATGGACATGGTGGAAGCTTCTGGGGGTTGCAGTAGATTGGCTAATTTCCATGAAGTGGGTTGTGGAGTCAAGTTATTGTAGGCAACTTTTCTTTGGGGTGTCTTCAAAGTGCATCAAGGAAAGGAGAAACCTTGACTTGGTTCGAGGTTGTTGTGCAAATGGATCAAATTTCAGAAGGAAGTGACTAAATTTGTGCATGTTGTGCATTCTCATGGACTGAACATGACAATTCAATGCTTGGAGAGTTAGTGCACGAGAGCATGACAAATAGGTCGAAGCATGGATGTGTTAGTAGGTTCAAAAGTGCAACACTTGGGAATTTTCAATGATCTCCTTAACGAATATTGGATGTTGGTTGTAGTGAGGTAAGGGTGATGAATTTCCTTATCCTTTGAGGTTGGACAAAGTGACAAAGATATAAACATAAAATATTATGTTTATGCATGGAGAAGTGCATCTCAAGATTTGGATGCGTAGGTTGGATTAGCTACCCAACCAGTGCAAAAATTGAGGGTGACAATGTGTGGAGACATGGCAAGGATGGTTAAAGTATGGAAGCAATAAAAGGTCATAAGAGTTCAATAATTAGACGTTTTGATGTTTGGGGTTGTAGTGATAGTAGCAATTGAAATAACAATAGAAGTTGAGACAACTGTAGTGGTGAATATAGTAGCAACAACAAAATGTGATCATCATTATAGTGGAAGAAAAGATAAATTGAAGTATTGGGTTACGAAGCTAGGAAGGAGACGTCTTTCTAAGGGTCAACATAGGGGTCACACAAAAAAATTGGTAGTGAGGAGGGTTGCATGATGTTGTGGATGGTCTCACTGAGTTATGGAAACTTGAGGTTTTTGTTTCAGAAGGGAACTTGGGGTTCCCAGTTTAACATAATTTTGCAGTTTCCAGCTCACATGAATGGATGCACAAGTTCAGGCAGGGACTTGGAGACTTAGTTGCGGATGGAGGCTTGATTTCAGGAAGAGATTTGGAGATTGCGACATGAGAGCAAAGTGAATTGAGGTACACGTCGTTGCAGATCGCGACTAATGGGCATGCTCACCATGTAAGCATGCCATCCTTGGGGGAATTGTGTTGATGACTTGAGACGTGCATATACGAGGCTGACCCATACAATGGGAGAGTTGGGGGAAACCGACCTAATGAGTTGGCATGATGCTAGAATCGTTGCAGTTAAGTAAATCCACATGTGTTACAATTTGGAGGGTTGGCTCAACCTCACACCAAACAAAATGATGATTCATATGAAGTGGCATGATGGTTCAAGTGAGGCAGATGCATATAAGAAGAATAATGTTTGAGCTAGAGGATCGACCAACTAGGGTAAAACATCAGTAATTCATCTGAGGCATATCTGGGCCAAGAGGAGCGAGCTCACCCAAGGAGACAAGTCACTCCTACATAGGATGACTTGAGATGCCTTGAGGATACGATGAAGTGTAGAATGGGGTGAGTTTTTCTTGAGGCGAGTTTGTTTGGAAGGATGACCATGGAGTTGGGAAGTGTGTGCAATAGTGAGAATTCTTGCAATGACTAGTAAGGTGATCTCAGTTGCGGCAAGTCAGGGAGTATGTAGGAGTATGGGGTTGTAGGCAAGTTAGGGGAGTTGGCCAAGCTTTGTATATTATGTATAAGCTCTATGCTCCCTTCTTGTATTGTATCAATTTATCAAACATCTTGTATAATAAGTGTACAAGTGTTAGGAACCTCTTGTGCTACCCAACATTATCTTTGTGCATCTTCCCTTGTATGTATGTTCACATGTTCAATGGTTGTGTAAATGACTAAGTGTAGGAGTTTTTAACTGTATAAGAGTACGAGTGTTTCGAAGGGCATGGTTGGGAATGCACCTTGGTTGTAAGATTCAAGTGAGGTGACTTGACTTGCAAAGTAGTTGATGACTGAGTTATCGAAACTCCCTAAGTGAAGTGGCATAGTCCGGGTGAAATACTCTTGGTTTGGTCGAACCATTTAGTTGGAAATTCCACGCTTCTGCACAACCCCAGGAGTCAAGCGAATTGGGTGCTCCAATTCAAGTGAGAAGTATGGGAATATTGGTGGGACGTGACCGAATCCATAAGAAATTGGTAAGAATATAATAACCAACAATGACTTTTCCTCTAGTATGGGTATGATTGTGAACACTAACAAAATGAAGGTTATGATAATCAAATCCAAAATATCACCTATGACACTTTCATATATGAAAACAATAGTTTGGAGGAAGTGTCTTCATACAAATATATTGGAATTTATATTCATCACAAGATCAATTGGAACTATAATGTTGAGAAAAGGATAAATGGAGGGTGAAGATATTATTATGGAATTGAAAACAAGTTTATATTAGCAAACCTTTTGTTGTGGGATAAGAAAAAAATCCTCTTTGATACTCTCGTCAATCTGGTTATCTTGTACACATATGAAGTTTGGGGATGCAACATCTCTAGAGAATCTTGGAGAAATATAAAGAACATCCAAAATAATTTTATAATTTATAATCTCAAAATTAAAGGAAATACACCCTATCCTATCCTCCTCATCGAAGCAATCCTTTCCCCTATTGAGTGCATGGCCATGATTAGGTACTTAGTGTACAAGAAAAAGATAAAAAAACATGGAAAACAAGAGGTTCCCAAAAATGGCTTCAAACTCCAACCAAAACCACCAACGATTCAAGTAGGGATGGTATCATTATGTGAGGTCTTGGTTAAATCATTAGGGAATACAAGAAGATGTCATTATGTAGAATACCGATAATATTAAAAATATTATTACATCTAAATTCAAAGAGAATTTGTGGTGTCATAAAGAATTAGAAGATAAAAGGAAGCTAAGATACTACAAGGGGGTGGTCAATCCTAATCTTAAAGATCAAAAGTATCTCTCAATTATAACTAGCTCAAAGAAGAAAATCAACATTGCTAAAATATTGATGCAGGAGCATCTCTCCCTAGTCAAACCATATTGTAAATTGACCCTCTAGATGGTGGAATATTTATAAGCGGAAGAGATCCTTGTCTACATATAAGAAAGTGTCTAGAAGGCCAATTTAGTCAATGAGTGGTTAGTCGATACAACTAAGTAACTAAGGGTTTTTATTCCGAGAAATTAGTTCTAGATTTCATGAAGATTCATTAGAGATTGAGGTAATCTGAATGTTTATCTTCCATATGTAAATATGTAATCATGCRGGCATAGTAGGAGAGTGGCCAAGGACAAAGAAGCACCAAACATGTATTATTAGGTCAATAGAGAGGTAGGAATATTTATGAGATTATAGAAATAACGTACAAAGTCTTTWAATGAAATAATGTATTTTGAACCATGCGTGAATGGCTCTCTATATTATGTGTTTATGCTTTGTGGGTGAGCATATTGATTCGGTGAATGAAATTGAGCATAATAATTAAAGGCGACAACATGTGATAAATYGACCCTTAATGAATTGTGGGTTTGATGATTGATCCATAATATTGAAATCACAGTAKAAACTAAAGGAATCTGCAAGGTCGAATGAGAAGAAGATATGATCGTTGATCATCGTAAGAGATCAACGACCAAAAGTGAAGGGCAACTAGACTGGCCTTAAATCCCTCGAAAAGACCAGCCTTAAGGTTTCCGATGGCTTTAGGCTCTGGTGGGACAGTGGCCAGTTGATAGACCTTCAATCAAATGATTAGTTGGATGAGTATTCCTTGTGTCCAATGCACGATTAAACTAGACTGGACTCATGATTACGTGAATATGTTTGAAGGAGGGTTCCTGGTGCCTGGTGGCTAGTTAAACCGAACCGAAGTAAAAATTTAAAGGTGCATTGTTAAAGTTTTTGGGGCCCGGTGTCCCGATGGCCTGGTGGAACGATGGTCCAGTGGCCAATTAACGATATTGTTAAATGATGAGAATTTAATTTGGTTAAGTGAAGAGAATTAATAAATGGATAATGGGTTTATAATTGATCAAAGAAGACCTGCATGTCTTCTACCAAATACAAACCAACTATCATGAACTACATAGTGAAATTGGGCATTGGAGAATTCCAAAAACATCGTGGGATGCAAGGATATGTTATGTTTGTGACACTAAGAGGGTTGAAGATGAAAAAAACTTTATCATACCCAAATTAGATCACAATTTCAAAATATCTATCACAATACTGACCTTCCTAATCTCCTAAGTCATCAAAACTATGGTGATATTAGAATTATTTTCTTAATGTTTTAGCATAGAAATGAGATTCTAAATAAATCTAACTAATCTCTTACCTTTCTTAAGGTTTGATAGACCAATTATGGTCTCAATGGATGTCAATCATCATCATCATCACCACTATTAAATAATTGTATTAATATACATTTTATATTTTTTCCATGTGGTTCATGATCCTGGATATCAGTGCTCGCTACATCCACAGAAAACCCCCCCAAAATCCACGAGAGAACATAGGGAGGCTTATTATTTTCATAATATTGAGGGCTCAACAACAAGAGAATATTATAAACCCATTTAAGGGCACAACATGTCACTCACAAGGAATTGAACCTGGGTGGGGAGGGTAACAAGCATTCATCCCAACCATCCAAGCTACATCCAATGGATTAATATATGTATTTATATTATATTAAGTAGTTGTTAATTAATTTTTAAAGGAAAAATATTAAATTAATGATTTTTCCATGTCTATTTTTTTAAAAAGAAAATAAATAATCATTTAAATCAATGATATTTTCATTCTTCTTTGTAAGTTTCTATTTAACATACATTAAATTTTTGGCAATGAGTATTTTCAAATATTAAAACTAATAGAGGAAAATGGAGAGTCAAATTTGTGTGTTTCACAACAGCTAGGGTTTACTCTAGTCGCAATTTGTCTCAATCATTGACAACTTTGAAGCAATCAGGTTCTGAAATAGTTGATGCTAATATTGAAGCAGACACCCTATAAAATAGGCCCCATTATTTTGGTAGTCACCCTAGTTGGGCCAGTCTTCTAGCTTTGGGTTTTTTTTATTCATTTTCATACGCGGTCATATCCATTGATCGTCATGGATGTACCTTCTAATCTCGAGGAGGATCCGTTATATCCTTGATCATATATTCAAAATTAGTTGGTGAGAATCATCTAGTGAAGCACAAGTTTTCTAAAAATGCAAAAGCCATCCCCAAGCTCGACATTGTGTCTCCATAACTAAAAGGAAATCCATTCTTCTACATGAAAAAACTTTACTTAGAAAAATAACAGGAATTTGGCCTAGTCCTTGAGAAGTCTAGGCATAGATCATAGAGTGTTGTAAAGTTACAGGTAATATATCAGCTTTTTATTGTGGAAGAGGCTTATTTCTATTTTTATTTGGTAGCAAGGAGGAGAGGGATTTGATCTTGATATTGGGTCCCTATTTCATGGGTTTCAAGGCGATATTCCTCTTTCATTGGACCCTTAATTTTTATACAAGCATGGATATCTCATTTTTCCCTCTTTAGGTCAGGCCATTGCACCTCCCCATCATTTTCTAGGACGAATCCTCTCAAATTTATAGGAGACAAGTTGGTTTGTTATATTGATCAAGATAAGCCAAAATGAAACATGTATTTCTACGCTAGAATTTGTGTGGAAATATATCAAGAGAAAGACATTTATGAGGTGATACAACTTAATATGGAGGGTTGGAGTCATCTTCAATACATCTATTATGAGAAAATCCCTTTCAAATGCTACTCATATGATGAGTATGAACATTTTACAAAAATTTGCCCAATAATCCAAGAAAGAAAACCCCTTTTGATGATCCAGGTGGATATCGATGGCCACCCACCTTTTCCAACTGGCTCAAAACAATTTTCTGGCAATTTTGGTAATTTACTATTTTTAGCAGTTTTTCACTTCCGGAGCCGTTTTGAGGCCCTAAACGATGTTTTTTTGGGAAAAAAGGTGAGAAATATGAAGATTCCTTCTATATTTCCCCCAAAATGAATCTCCTCGATGATACCTTTCTAACGGGCTATCATATTCCTAAAACATAGATCATATGCAAAAGTTACAACCCTGGGAAGTTGATGTACTACGTTACCCAAACGGGGCCCACATGACTTTTGGCGCTTCATCTCCTAGGGTTAGGTTTTTGGATGTCTAGGGTTTTTGGCATTCTTGTTTATTGTAAAAATGCCTTCAGAGCCTCATTGTAATTATCTTCTTGCGAATGAGCGCAACCGTCAAATCTCTTCTCAGAGATAAGCCACCACCATTTCAACAGTATTTTTCTATCCATAACTTTTTGAATAGAGAAAAGATTACTTTTGCGCTCCTCAAAGCCGTTCCCCATGTCAAATATTGGTGGGAAACTTTCTGTGAGAAAAAGGAAATAGAGGAACCCTCGTTATTTATAGTCATGACCACCTGAGAATCCTTCAGGGACGCTATTAGGGAACAATACTACCTTGTCGGAAGTTATGATGACTTGTATACCAAATGGACCACACTGCGGAAAGAAACAGACCAAGCAGTGCCATATTTCACAAATATCTTCCATAACTTGCACACC
>SNQJ01S0002978.1:171955-187157 GCA_010110895.2 Picea sitchensis
GGAAGAGAAAGACCGCATTATAGAGGAATCAGAGTGGGTATAGACGTTGATGAAGAACATGCCATACAAAGTGAAAGTATTGTATGTTGTGTAATTGTGATTTCATTATTGTAAGATTTTTTAATGTAAGCATTAAAGGGGGGGTATTAGATATAATGCCCACATTAATGAAGTTTACTAAAGTTTGGGGATTGGTTTGGGTTGTTGGAGGATGTTGAGAGATTCTCTTAACCTCTCTCTCCAAGAATAGAATAAGTTGGATCTGACAACACTTATTTACGTGTGATGTATCTCAGTTTAATTTGTGCAATACAATTACAATTTGTGTGAATATTGTGCAATGAACACTCTCCCAAATTTCAATTTGATATCAGAGCGGGTATGGGATCCAGGAAAATGAGAAAGAAATGAATATTAATTTTCTTTAGGAGAGTATATTAATGTGTTCTTTTATGTGTGTTATTTTGTATCAAGATTTATGTGTGTTCCTGAGAGTTAGCATTTGTGTGTGTGTTTGAGAATGGGAGAAGCTATGAATTTGAATTTGTTGTTAAGAAAAACTCAACCAACACAAAGAAGATGTCACTAAGAGTGTTGTGTTGATTGCATTAGAAGCATAGTTTTGAACAACTGCCACACCTTCTCATCGGATTTTGCCTTTGCGGGGGAACCATTCAGACTCTTCAATCTAAGGAGCAACTTAATCACAGAAGTGAGAGTTTGTTGGAGCTTGGGTTCTTGGAAAGAATTTGAGCTTAGTCACAGAGAGTTTCCTTGAGCACCAACTATGAGAATCGGAACATGATACATGGATGTATATATAAAGCGTCAGACCATATAAGCCATCATAAATCTGAGACTTGTTCTTGGAAAGTGAGGGTCAACTCTGTCTAATGCGAAACATTTGAATGATGAGAAGTCAACTTATGCCATTGGTGTGAAAGAACAGTCATTGTTGGTTAAAGGAAGTTGCCTAAATAGTTAAGAAGAGATTCCTTTCTTTGGAAGACGTGAGAAGAACGATTAATTACTGGAGTGAACAGGATGACCTGGCCGAAGTGGCACATAATTGAGTAACATGAATTCAAGGAGTTGTGACATTTTACGGATGCTAATTAGAGAGGCTTTCCATGTTGCTAGGCTGAATTTATTGAAGAGAGTGTTGGGCACAACTGGAAATGATTACTTGTATTGAACTGACCAACCGTCGATGCATCTGTAATTGAAAGTGTATGAGTGTGAGCTACATTATCAGTGTCCCCTTAAGATTGCTGAAATAATGTGTCTGTTCGAGATTCAAACCAATGTAGCCAAAGAGTGGTGTGACATGTTCTTTTCTAATTTAAAATTTGAAGAGTTTGTGTGTGTAGATTTTTGTGGGTTTTTGTACATGTGTTAATGTTTTTTATGTGTTTATGTACACGAATTCTTGTTACTTGATCTAAACTGGAAACCCCAGTTACAATAACAACAATTATTTTGAGGTCATCTTGATTGATTGAATTTTGAAGACATTCTGTATCCAGACTTCCTTTCTAGAAATTGATGGATAGCCAAAAGAAAAATATTTGACAGATGGAGGTATGTTCATAGGATGCTTCATTACTTGACTGTTTTTTTCATGGAAGCCCCGGTGAGCCGAGTTTGTCAATATTGTCCATTGTACAAGTTCATTAATGATGGTCTGAATCATTTATATTTTAAATGAGTTGAATGGTAAACTCGAAGATGAGGAAGAGAAAGAGTGAATTTCAGAGGCATCAGAGTGGGTATAGGTGTTGATGAAGACCATGCCAGACAAAGTTAAAGTATTGTATGTCGTGTAATTGTGATTTCATTATTGTAAGATTTTTTAATGTAAGCATTAAAGGGGGGTGTTAGAGAGATTCTCTCAACCTCTCTCTCCAAGAATAGAATAAGTTGGATCTGACAACACTTATTTAAGTGTGATGTATCTCAGTTTAATTTGTGCAACACAATTATCGTTTGTGTGAATCTTGTGCAATGGACACTCTCCCAAATTTCAATTTGGTATCAGAGCGAGTACGGGATCCAGAAAAATGAGAAAGAAATGAATATTAATTTTATTTAGGGGAGTAGATTAATGTGTTCTTTTCTGTGTGTTGTTTTGTATTAAGAGTTATGTGTGTTCCTGAGAGATCAGATTTATGTGTGTGTTTGAGAATGGGAGAAGCTATGAATTTGAATGTGTTGTTAAGAAAACCTCACCCAAAATGAAGAATACATCACTGAGAGTGTTGCGTTGATTGCGTTAGCAACACAGTTGTGAAGAGCCGCCACACCTGCTCGTCGAATTTTTCCTTCGCGAGGGAACCATTTAGACTCTTTAGTCTAAGGAGCAGCGTAATCACAGGAGTGAGAGTTTGCTGGAGCTTGGGTTCTTGGACATAATTCGATCTTAGTCACATAGAGTTTCCTTAAGCACCAACTATGAAAATTGGAACATAATACGAGGATGTATATATAAAGCATCGGTCCATATAAGCCACCATAAATATGAGACTTGTTCTTGGAAAGTGTGGGTCAACTCAATCTAATGCCAAAAATATGAATGATGAGCAGTCAACTTATGCCATTGGTGTGAAAGAACAGTCATTGTTGGTTAAAGGAAGTTGCCTAAACAGTTAAGAAGAGAGTCCTTTATCTAGAAGACGTGATAAGAACGGTTAATTGTTGGAGTGAACAGGATGACCTAGATGGAGTGGCACATAGTTGAGTAACATGAATTCAAGGAGTTGTGACATTTTACGGATGCCTATCAGAGAGGCTTGCCATGTTGTTGGGTTGAATTTATTGAAGACAGTGATGGGCACAACTAGAAACATTTACTTGTACTGAAATGATCAACCGTCAATGCATCTGCAATTGAAAGTGTGTGAATGTGAGTTGCATTGTTAGTGTCCTATTAAGATCACTGAAATAATGTGTTTGTGCCAGATTCAAACCAATGTAGCCAAAGAGTGGTGTGACATGTTCTTTTCTAATTTAAAATTTGAAGAGTTTGCGTGTGTAGATGTTTGTGGGTTTTTGTACATGTGTTAATGTTTTTTATATGTTTATGTAAAATAATTCTTGTTACTTGATATAAACTGGCAGCCCCAGTTTCAAGAACAATAATTCTTTTGAGGTCATCTTGTATGATTGAATTTTGAAGACATTATGTATCCAGACTTCCTTTCTACTAACTGACGGATAGTCGAAAGAAAAATATATGACAGATAGAGTTATGTTCATAGGATGCTTCATTACTTGACTTCTTTTCGCATGGGAGCCCCGATGAGCTGAGTTTGTCAATATTATCCATTGTACAAGTTCATTAATGATGGTATGAAGCATTTATATTTTAAATGAGTTGAATGGTAAGCTCGAAGATGAAGAAGAGAAAGAGCGGATTCCGGAGGCATCAGAGTGGGTATAGTCGTTGACAAAGACCATGCCAGACAAAGTTAAAGTATTGTATGTCATGTAGTTGTGATTTCATTATTGTAAGATTTTTTAATGTAAGTATTAAAGGGGGGTGTTAGAGATAATGTCAACATTAATGCAGTTTACTAAAGTTTGGGTATTGGTTTGGGTTGTTGGAGGATGTTGAGAGATTCTCAATAAGTTGGATCTTACAACACTTATTTAAGTGTGATGTATCTCAATTTAATTTGTGTAATACAATTACATTTTGTGTGAATCTTGTGCAATGGATGCTCTCCCAAATTTTAATTAGGGGAATCGATATATATTATATTATAAAATTGGTGAATTTATTTATATGTGTTTAGATTTATAGTGAAATGTAGTGATGCAAAATTGTAGGGAATTGTGTTGTATTTATAATGATTGTTTTATCAAAAAATATTAATGTAATTTAATGTGTCAAATTTATATTTAATTAAATGTTTGCTATTGTAAATTTATATAAAATTTAATCTTTAATTTTTGTTCTTAATACATTCAACTCAATGTTTAATGTGTAATTTTTATTTTTTCTTATAGGAACATGATTTACAAAAAATATAATGGTGCTTTCTTATTTTATTTTATTTTTTGGGAAAATTATGTACATTTTTATTATTGTTTCCAAAGGCCCTTTCTACAACTAAGTATGAGGGAGATGTGTAACTCCTTTTGTGCTCAATATGGAGTTGACACCTCACATTTATATTAACTTTCTATATATAGGGGGAGAGATAAAGTAATTAAAAGTAAAAAAAATCTTAATAAATTGATAAGTGCTTTCTACTTTGGAGCATCACGGAGATGTGTAATTTCTTCAATAATTAATATGGATTTGACATGTGGCATTTAAAATAATATAAAATATTCAATGTATATGTTAAGTAAACTATTTTAATATCATCATATATGTATATATCATATAAGTAAAAAAAATCTTATGAGGGATATGTGTAATTACTTTCGCGCTTAAAAAATAAATATTTATAACAAAAAAATATTTCAATTATATATATATATAGTAATTAAAAATGTTATTATAGTTAAAACATTTTAATGGTGTGTTGTTTAGTACAAGGGAGATGTGTAGTTCCTTCCATGTTGAACATGGAGTTGACATGTGGTATATTATATCTAACCATAGTTGACTTTTATTAATCATGGTTTATTATGTGTGACTATGTTTGACTATGATTGACTTCGGTAAACCATGGTATACTAAGGTTTGACAATGGTTATGTTGGATTGAGATGTTTGTTAAGGTATTATGGTTGAATTTCATCACATTGCAACGCTGATAAAGTGTATGTCTCATTGTGACATTGATCAAGGGTTATGTTGGATTGTCATGTTTCTCAATGATTATGTTGCATTGTGACATTCATCTTTGTTGTGTTATGTCAAATTTCTATGTTCATTAATGGTGATGTCACATTGTGACGTCCATTAAGGGTTATGCCACCTTGCAACATTCCTTAAGGGTTATGTTTTAGTGAGATGTTCCTAAATGGTCATGATGCACTTTGATATTCATGTTGGTCGAATTACAAGGAAATGTTTATGTTCCTCAATAGTTATATAACATTGTGACATTCATGAAGGGGGAGGGGGGGTTGTTTTGGATTATGATTTTCCGTAATGATTATGTTGCACTACAACATTCATCCTTAAGGGTTTTGTTTCAATAAGATGTTCATGAATGGTCACGATGCATTGTGATATTCATATTGGTCAGCTTATAAGGAAATGTTATGTACCTCAATGGTTATGTCACATTATGACATGCAGGAAGAGTTGGGGTATGTTGGATTATGATGTTCCCCAAATATTATGTCGTATTGTGTCATAATTCTTCATTGTGTTATGTTGAATTGCTACATTCATCTATAGTTATTTCAAATTGAAAATTTCATTATAATCCTATATTTTAAATACTTATTCCACCCTTATCCTCTCAACAACTATACCCCCAAAGGAACAAATAATTCAATATTACTTTTTTTCTTGCATCATTCCATAACTACAACTTTGGTGAAACAAAAACACTCTTATCCAAGCATGAAAGTATTGTGTTGGATTATAATTCTAGATTTATGTACTTGTGACACCCTTATCATGTCAATAGATGTACTTAAGTCCGAGAAAATTATCATATAATAACCTCATTTGACTTGGATGGAAACCATTTCATTATATTTTTAAAATGGATTTACTTTTTTTCTTGTATTATTTCATACCTATAAACATAAGGAATAAAAAACACTCCCTTGTGAATTAATCATTTCATTTTTATCTTAAGTTTCATTTTTTTTTTAGCATGATCCTATAAACATAAGAAAAGAGAAAACACCAGTATCCAAATTCCTACTCATAATTATCCATATAGGTACAATCATCCATGTTCCAAATTAAATATTCTAAACAGGGTATTAACAAATAAATTCACTTAAAGGTCACCATAAATAAATAGGGAATAATCACATTATTGTTGGGGAACTGGGCACAGAGAATGAAAGTTACAAAAATTAACAAGAAATAACCGAATAACAAAAAAGATACAAACTACAATCACAAAAGACATATAGATTTTACGTGGTAAAAACTTGACGCTTTGTCAAGTAAATGTTCATGAGACAGGGGAATCGATATTGTTATTGCTCAATCTTGGAGATTGCAGATAATCCAAAAAAAGGCTTACAACTCTATTTCATATATCACATCTTCCATGGTTACATAAGCTGATTGTAGTAATTAGTGAACCGCCATATCCTATTTTGGGATAATTTTTTATTCAATATTAAACACTGAATCGGTTGAATGAATTGTTGGAATAACTAGAGAATCGCTGTATTTTATTTTGGGATAATTAATTGTTATATGTTTAAAAATCTCCACTTTGATAATAATATCTCTGATATATTGTCCAGTTTCATTCATCACTTTTTCTACAAATCAAGAGAAGCTAAACACAATTACAGCTTTTCTAACAATATTGGTTTTGTAAACATGCTTGCACAATTTTCTAGAATATAGAATTTATCAAATGTTACTCCACCTCCATCAATAACCTATCTTTCCAAATGATATTTAATAAAAATATATTTAGTATTATTGTAATAAGTTAGATTTCTAGCCAAATAACGACTAGAAATGATGACTTGTATGCTTGATATATATCCATACCTCAGAATTAGCTTAGCCTCCTTAGCTTATATAATCATGTAATATATAATATAATAAAAAAATAAAATTTATTATATTTTAAAAACTTTTTTTACCAAGTTTACACTTATGATGCATGGTAATATGCAATCTATGATTTTCCTATGGATATAGGTAATCTGCAATCTATGATTTTCCCATGGATATATGATCTATCTACTATGATTTTCCCATGGATATATGATCTATCTATGGATAACTTATAATGTATGATCTTTCTATGAACAATATACATTGAATTAAATAATTTTTTTGATAATCATATAAAGATATAATTAATTTCCAAGGTAACTCACAAGTTGTGATGAAAATTTATGGAGTTACAACTCTCCACAAAATAAAAAAATGTGGTAGGACATATCATTAATTATAGCCATTTTCACTAATGTATTTTTTTACATAAATATATTTCTAAAATATAAATTAAATTTTTTTATTAAACAATAATTTAATAAATTATAAAATCACTAAAAATATTTATTTACTAATATTATCATTAATAATAAGTTTTAATAGATTATTTTATAAATTTAAATAAAATTATATTATTATATGGGAAAGAAAATATAATTGAAAGGCCAAGATAATGTAACAATTTTGGAAAGGTGTGGTAAAATTATGGAGACAAGTGGAAAGAAAGGAAAGGATAAAAAGGTGAGTTGAGAACATGATAATAGAAGGTGTGGATAAAATAATTAGTGAAGAGTGAAGGAAAGGGGTGTTAGAGATAATACCCACATTAATGCAGTTTAGTAAAGTTTGGGGATTAGTTTGGGTTGTTGGAGGATGTTGAGAGATTCTCTCAACCTCTATCTGCAAGAACAGAATAAGTTGGATCTCACAACACTTATTTAAGTGTGATGTATCTCAATTTAATTTGTGCAATACAATTACAGTTTGTGTGAATCTTGTGCAATGGATTCTCTCCCAAATTTCAATTTGGTATCAGAGTGGGTATGGGATCCAGGAAAATGAGAAAGAAATGAATATTAATTTGATTTAGGAGAGTAGATTAATGTGTTATTTTGTGTGTGTTGTTTTGTATCAAGATTTATGTTGCCCAACACAAAGAAGACATCACTGAGAGTGTTGCATTGATTGTGTTAGCAGCACAGTTGTGAAGAGCCGCCACACTTGCTCGTCGGATTTTTCCTTCGCGAGGGAACCATTCAGACTCTTCAGTATAAGGAGTAGCGTAATCGCAGGAGTGAGAGTTTGTTGGAGCTTGGGTTCTTGGAAAAAATTTGAGCTTAGTGATGGAGAGTTTCCTTGAGCACCGACTATGAGAATTGGAACATTATACGAGGATATATATATAAAGCGTCAGGCCATGTAAGCCACCATAAATCTGAGACTTGTTCTTGGAAACTGCGAGTCAACTCTGTCTAATGCCAAACATATGAATGATGAGCAGTCAACTTATGCCATTGGTGTGTGAAAGAACAATCACTGTTGGTTAAAGGAAGTTGTCGTGACAATTAAGAAGAGAGTCCTTTCTCTGGAAGACGTGAGAAGAACGATTAATTGCTAAAGTGAACATGATGACCTGGCCGGAGTGGCACATAGTTTAGTAACATGAATTCAAGGAGTTGTGACATATTGTGGATGCCAATCAGAGAAGCTTGCCATGTTGTTGGGCTGAATTTATTAAAGATAGTGTTGGGCACAACTGGAAACGATTACTTGTATTGAACTGACCAACCACCAATGCATCTGCAATTGAAAGTGTGTGAGTGTGAGCTGCATTGTCAGTGTCCTATTAAGATCGTTGAAATAATGTGTATGTGCCAGATTCAAACCAAAGTAGCCAAAGAGTGGTGTGACATGTCCTTTTATAATTTAAAATTTGAAGAGTTTGCATGTGTAGATGTTTGTGGGTTTTTGTACATGTGTTAATGTTTTTTATAGGTTTATGTAAAAGAATTCTTGTTACTTGATATAAAATGGAAACCCCGGTTTCAAGAACAACAATTCTTTTGAGGTCATCTTGTATGATTGAATTTTGAAGACATTCTGTATCCAGACTGCCTTTCTAGAAACTGATGGATAGTCGAATGCAAAATACATGACAGATGGAGGTATGTTCATAGGATGCTTCATTACTTGATTGATTTTCTCATGGAAGCCCCGGTGAGCCGATTTTGTCAATATTGTCCATTGTACAAGTTCATTAATGATGGTATCAAGCATTTATATTTTAAATGAGTTGAATGGTAAGCTCGAAGATGCGGAAGAGAAAGAGCGAATTCCAGAGGAATTAGAGTGGTTATAGGTGCTGATGAAGACCATGCCAGACAAAGTTAAAGTATGGTATGTCGTGTAATTGTGATTTCATTATTGTAAGATTTTTTAATGTAAGCATTAAAGGGGGGTGTTAGAGATAATGCCCACATTAATGCAGTTTACTAAAGTTTGGGGATTGGTTTGGGTTGTTGAAGGATGTTGAGAGATTCCCTCAACCTCTCTCTCCAAGAATAGAATAATTTGGATCTAATAACACTTATTTAAGTGTGATGTATCTCAGTTTAATTTGTGCAATACAATTACAATTTGTGTGAATCTTGTGCAATGGACACTCTCCCAAATTTCAATTTGGTATCAGAGAGAGTACATGATCTAGGAAAATGAGAAAGAAATGAATATTAATTTTCTTTAGGAGAGTAGATTAATGTGTTCTTTATGTGTGTTGTTTTGTATTAAGATTTATGTGTGTTCCTGAGAGATCAAATTTCTGTGTGTGTTTGAGAATGGGAGAAGCTGTGAATTTGAATGTGTTGTTAAGAAAACCTTGCCCAACACGAAGAAGACGTCACCAAGAGTGTTGCGTTGATTGCGTTAGCAACAGAGTTGTGAAGAGTCGCCACACATGCTTGTCATATTTTGCCTTCGCGAGGGAACCATTCAAACTCTTCAGTCTAAGGAGCAATGTAATCGCATGAGAGAGAGTTTTTTGGAGCTTGGGTTCTTGGACAGAATTTGAGATTAGTCACTGAGAGTTTCCTTGAGCATCGGCTATGAGAATTGTAACATGATACGAGGATGTATATATAAAGTGTCGGGCCATATAAGCCACCATAAATATGATACTTGTTCTTGGAAAGTGTGTGTCAACTATGTCTAATGCCAAACATCTTAATGATGAGCAAACAACTCATACCATTGGTGTGAAAGAACAATCACTGTTGGTTAATGGAAGTTGCTAGAATAGTTAAGAAGAGAGTCCTTTCTCTGGAAGATGTGAAAATAACGGTTAATTGCTAGAGTGAACAGGATGACCTTGCCAGAGTGGCACATAGTTGAGTAACATTAATTCAAGGAGTTGTGAAATTTTACGGATGCCAATCAGAGAGGATTTCCATGTTGTTGGGATGAATTTATTGAAGACAGTGTTGGGCACAACTGGAAATGATTACTTGTATTGAACTGACCAATCGTCGATGCATATGTAATTGAAAGTGTGTGAGTGTGAGATGCATTGTTCGTGTCCTGTTAATATCGCTGAAATAATGTGTGTCTGCCAAATTCAAACCAACGTAGCCAAAGAGTGGTGTGACATGTTCTTTTCTAATTTAAAATTTGAAGAGTTTGCGTGTGTAGATGTTTGTGGGTTTTTCTACATGTGTTAATGTTTTTTTATATGTTTATGTAAAATAATTATTTTTTCTTGATATAAACTCACAACCCCGGTTTCAAGAACAACGATTCTTTTGAGGTCATCTTGAATGATTGAATTTTGAAGACATTTTGTATCTAGACTACCTTTCTAGAAACTATCGGATAGCTGAAAGCAAAACATCTGACAGATGGAGGTATGTTCATAGGATGCTTCATTACTTGACTTCTTTTCTCATGGAAGCCCTGATGAGCTGATTTTGTCAATATTGTCCATTGTACACGTTCATTAATGATGGTATGAAGCATTTATATTTTAAATGAGTTGAATGGAAAGCTCGAAGATGAGGAAGAGAAAGAGCGCACTTTGGAGGCATCATAGTGGATATAAGCGTTGATGAATACCATGCCAGACAAAGTTAAAGTATTGTATGTCATGTAATTGTGATTTCATTATTGTAAGATTTTTTAATGTAAGCATTAAAGGGGGGTGTTAGAGATAATGCCCACATTAATGCAGTTTACTAAAGTTTGGGGATTCGTTTGGGTTGTTGTAAGATGTTGAGAGATTCTCTCAACCTCTCTCTCCAAGAATAGAATAAGTTGGATCTTACAACACTTGTTTAACTGTGATGTATCTCAGTTTAATTTGTGCAATACAATTACAGTTTGTGTGAATCTTGTGCAATGGACACTCTCCCAAATTTCAATTTGATATCAGAGTGGGTATGGGATCCAGGAAAATGAGAAAGAAATGAATATTAATTTGCTTTAGGAGAGTATATTAATGTGTTATTTTATGTGTGTTATTTTTTTATTAAGATTTATGTGTGTTCCTGAGAGATCGGATTTCTGTGTGTGTTTGAGAATGGGAGAAGTTGTGAATTTGAATGTGTTGTTAAGAAAACCTTGCCCAAAATGAATAAGACGTCACTAAGAGTGTTGCGTTGATTGTGTTAGAAGCACAGTTGTGAACAACCGTCACACCTTCTTGTTAGAATTTTCCTTCGCAAGGGAACCATTCAGACTCTTCAGTCTAAAGAGTAGCGTAATCGCAGGAGTGAGAGTTTGTTGGAGCTTGGGTTCTTGGACAGAATTCGATCTTAGTCATGGAGAGTTTCCTTGAGCATCGACTATGAGAATTGGAACATGATACGAGGACGTATATATAAAGAGTTGGGCCATATAAGCCACCATACATATGAGACTTGTTCGAAAGTGCGAGTCAACTCTGTCTAATGCCAAACATATGAATGATGAGCATTCAACTTATGACATTCATGTGAAAGAACAATCATTGTTAGTTTAAGGAAGTTGTCAAAACAGTTAAGAAGAGAGTCATTGCTCTGGAAGACGTGAGAAGAACGGTTAATTGTTGGAGTGAACAAGATGACCTGGATGGAGTGGCACATAGTTGAGTAACATGAATTCAAGGAGTTGTGACATTTTAGGGATGCCAATCAGAGAGGCTTGCCATGTTGCTAGGATGAATTTATTGAAGACATTGCTGGGCACAACTGAAAACGATTACTTGTATTGAACTGACCAACTGTCGATGCATTTGTAATTGAAAGTGTGTGAGTGTGAGTTGCATTGTCAGTGTCCTGTTAAGATCGTTGAAATAATGTGTGTGTGCCAGATTCAAACCAACATAGCCAAAGAGTGGTGTGACATGATCTTTTCTAATTCAAAATTTAAAGAGTTTGCATGTGTAGATGTTTATGGGTTTTTGTACACGTGTTAATGTTTTTTATATGTTTATGTAAAAGAATTCTTGTTACTTGATCTAAACTGGAAGCCCGGGTTTCAAGAACAACAATTCTTTTGAGGTCATCTTGTATGATTGAATTTTGAAGACATTTTGTATCTAGACTGCCTTTCTAGAAACCGATGGATATCTGAAAGAAAAATATCTGACAGATGGAGGTATGTTCATAGGATGTTTCTTTACTTGACTTTTCTCATGGAAGCCCCGGTGAGCCGAGTTTGTCAATATTGTCCATTGTACAAGTTCATTAATGATGGTCCAAAGAATTTATATTTTAAACGAGTTGAATGGTAAGCTCGATGATGAGGAAGAGAAAGAGCGCATTTCAGAGGCATCAGAGTGGGTATAGGCGCCGATGAAGACCATGCCATACAAAGTTAAATTATTGTATGTCGTGTAATTGTGATTTCATTATTGTAAGATTTTTTAATGTAAGCATTAAAGGGGGGTGTTAGAGATAATGCCCATATTAATGCAATTTACTAAAGTTTGGGGATTGGTTTGGGTTGTTGGAGGATGTTGAGAGATTCTCTCAACCTCTCTCTCCAATAATAGAATAAGTTGGATCTGACAACACTTATTTAAGTGCGATGTATCTCAGTTTAATTTTTGCAACACAATTACAGTTTGTGTGAATCTTGTACAAGGACGCTCTCCCAAATTTCAATTTGGTATCAGAGCGGGTATGGGATCCAGGAAAATGAGAAATAAATGAATATTAATTTTATTTACGAGAGTAGGTTAATGTGTTTTTTTCTGTGTGTTGTTTTGTATTAAGATTTATGTGTGTTCCTGAGAGATCAAATTTTTGTGTGTGTTTGAGAATGGGAGAAGCTATGAATTTGAATGTGTTGTTAAGAAAAACTCACTCAACATGAAGAATACGTCATTGAGAGTGTTGCGTTGATTGTGTTAGCAACACAGTTGTGAAGAGCTGCCACACCTGCTCATTGGATTTTTCCTTCGCGAGGGAAACATTCAGACTCTTTAGTATAAGGAGCAGTGTAATCGTAGGAGTGAGAGTTTGTTGGAACTTGGGTTCTTGGACAGAATTCGAGCTTAGTCACTGAGAGTTTCCTTGAGCACCGACTATGAGAATTGGAACATAATACGAGGATGTATACATAAAGTGTCAGGCCATATAAGCCACCATAAATATGAGACTTGTTCTTGGAAAGTGCAGGTCAACTCAGTATAATGCCAAAAATCTGAATGATGAGCAGTCAACTTATGCCATTGGTGTGAAATCACAGTCATTGTTGGTTAAAGGAACCTGCCAAAATAATTAATAAGAGAGCCCTTGCTCTGGAAGACGTGATAAGAATAGTTAATTGATAGAGTGAACAGGATGACCTGGTTGGAGTGGCACATAGTTGAGTAACATGAATTCAAGGAGCCGTGACATTTTACAGATGCCAATCAAAGAGGCTTGTCATGTTGCTGGGTTAAATTTATTGAAGACAGTGTTGGGCACAACTGGAAAAAAATACTTGTATTGAACTGACCAACCGTCGATGCATCTGCAACTGAAAGTGTGTGAATGTGAGCTGCATTGTCAGTGTCCTGTTAAGATCGTTGAAACAATGTGTGTGTGCCAGATTCAAACCAGCGTAGCCAAAGAGTGGTGTGACATGTTCTTTTCTAATTTAAAATTTGAAGAGTTTGTGTGTGTAGATGTTTGTGGGTTTTTGTACATGTGTTAACATTTTTTATATGTTTATGTAAAAGAATTCTTGTTACTTGATATAAACTGGAAGCCCTAGTTTCAAGGACAACGATTCTTTTGAGGTCATCTTGTATGATTGAATTTTGAAGACATTATGTATCTAGATTGCCTTTATAGAAACTGTCAGATAACTGAAAGCAAAATATATGACAGATGGAGGTATGTTTGTAGGATGCTTCATTACTTGACTTCTTTTCTCATGGAAGCCCCAATGAGTCAAGTTTGTCAATATTGTCCATTGTACAAGTTCATTAATGATGGTATGAAGCATTTATATTTTAAATGAGTTGAATGGTAAGTTCAAAGATGAGGAAGAGAAAGAGCGCATTCCATAGGCATGAGAGTGGGTATAGGCGTTGATGAAGACCATGCCAGACAAAGTTAAAGTATTGTATGTCGTGTAATTGTGATTTCATTATTGTAATATTTTTTAATGTAAGCATTAAAGGGGGGTGTTAGAGATAATGCCCACATTAATGCAATTTACTAAAGTTTGGGGATTGGTTTGGGTTGTTGGAGGATGTTGAGAGATTCTCTCAACCTCTCTCTCCAAGAATAGAATAAGTTGGATCTGAAAAAACTTATTTAAGTGTGATGTATCTTAGTTTAATTTGTGCAATACAATTACAATTTGTGTGAATCTTGTGCAATGGATGCTCTCCCAAGTTTCAATTAGGGGAATGGATATATATTATATTATAAAATGGGTGAATTTATTTATATGTGTTTAGATTTATAGTTGAATGTAGTGATGAAAAATTGTATGGAATTGTGTTGTATTTTTAATGATTGTTTTATCAAAAAATATTAATGTAATTTAATGTGTCAAATTTATATTTAATTAAATGTTTGTTATTGTAAATTTATATAAAATTTAATCTTTAATTTTTGTTCTTAATACATTCATCTCAATGTTTAATGTGTAATTTTTATTTTTTCTTATAGGACCATGATTTACAAAAAATATAATGGTGCTTTCTTATTTTTATTTTTATTTTTTCGGAAAATTGTGTACTTTTTTATTAATGTTTCCAAAGGCCCTTTCTACAACTAAGTATGAGGGAGATGTGTAACTTCTTCCGTGCACAATATGGAGTTGACACCTCACATTTATATCATATTTACATATATAGGGGGAGAGATAAAGTAATTAAAAGTAAAAAAATTCTTAATAGGTTGATATGTGCTTTCTACTTTGGAGTATGATGGAGATGTGTAATTTATTCAATGATTAATATGGAGTTGACATGTGGAATTTAAAATAATATAAAATATTCAATGTATATGTTAAGTAAAATATTTTAATATCATCATATATGTATATATCATATAAGTAAAAAAATTCTTCTGAGGGAGATGTGTAATTCCTTTTGTGCTTAAAAAAAAAAAATTTATAACAAAACGTT
>SNQJ01S0002979.1:3557-37805 GCA_010110895.2 Picea sitchensis
TTCACGATATCCAACACTTTATTCTTGGCAAGGATGAGGTCAATCCTTGTTTTCCATGCTCTGAAGTTAGAAGCCCCTTCTAACTTATTTTATGACTTCATAGAGTAAGTCATGACTGCTTTGACTTGGTCAACCTTTGACTTTGACCAAAAACTCAAACTTGGCATCTTAGCTTGTTGAGAGTACTAGGAGGTGCACTGGGTTAGGGCACACTAGGATATCCAAAAATAAGTTCAATCTCTTCACTTAAGGTGCCTCAACAAGAGGGTTAGAGTTTTGTTGTTGGAACAAAACATGACTGCAACTGCAACTATAACTGAGAAAATCCTGCCAATCTATCTTCCAATGGTTAGACTGTTTGAAGATAGTGTGGGCCCATAACCTGTTAGAAATAATAGGTGTGCTCGTTTAACCATAGACAATATAGCAATATTGTCACCCAACCATAGGTGGAAGCCACCCCTGAGCACCTTAACCTTGACAGAGAATAGTTCTAGAAGCAAACCCTAGGCCTAATAGCCAATCAATGTAGCTTATCTCTCTCTAGAGATAGCACACATGACAAAAATTCCAAACCATAACCAATAGAAAGTCCAATCCTAAGCCGAGAATATAGGTTGTAGTAGTTGCAGCTGCAACTACTCTCCAGACTTGTGCACTAACTTAGTTTATGTAGTGCACACTCTTACATTTATGTAGTTGCGAGCTGTGTGTGTCAAATGAGCTCCGGTGTCCTATATTTATACTACTTCTCCTTAGCTGTCTAGGCCAGCTTCTCATTCTGGAGGCTAAAAACTTAATAAATATTTCCATTAGCCGACTTGTCTTCTAGGGTTATTTCCAATGCTTTGGGGTTTATTCTTGCTTCCCATAATATTCTATTCTTGTCAGGGTTACATGTGGAGGTTAATACCTCTCGTAGATACCATAATATCAACACCTGCATTGCTTGGAAAAGATGAAGGAAATAACAGTAGGTGGGAATACCTCGGGTATCCTATACAATTTCCTGTCCAAAGTAATAATAACACTATGAGGCCTAGACTCATATATAGCATGACGTTTCCATAAATAAGGTTGGCCCAAGAGAACATCACAAACTTCAAGGGGGGCGACATCACACAATAGATTATCTTTGAAGGGCCTGATGTTGTAGGGTAGGTGACATTGTTGGCTGCCACAGATATTGGTCCCTTGGCAGAGCCATCTGATGGTGTATGGTTGTGGGTGTAGTGTTGTTGACAGAGCCAACCGCTTAACAGCCTCCACTAAGATGAGGTTCTTTTGGCTACCCCTATCAACTATGAATTGCAACAGTGTCCCCTTCACCCACATATGTGAATGAAAGAGTCACTCACCTTCCTATGGTTCCTCAAGTTCACTGGGTTGGACCTTGGTGGTATCAATGATGGAATTGGGTTCATCTGATTCAAATGATTTCATCTTGGCCACCAATGAATGCTTTGAGCGACATTCAATGATGTTATGGCAAGGGATCTTATGGAACTCACACTACTTCCTGGTGTCTTTCTTTGTCTTCCCATTGTCCTTCTTTGTTTTCGGTTTAGACTAGTTGTCTTGAGGTTGTTCATCCTTGATTTGTCCTTTTTTCTGCAGGTTGGGGCCACCTTTTCCCTGCTTTCGCTGTGATGGGTTTGTAGACCCAAACTATCGTGTCTTTTATTTAAGATTATGCTCGATTTTGACATCATATTGATAGCTCTCTCCCAAGGATGAGATGTCCAAAAAATCCATTTATGTATGGATGTATCTATGGAGACCGTCGCAATACTGAGCACCATATTTCACTCAGAGTCTTTGATACCTATATTGGTGTGTAAGGTATGGAAGACATTGGTGAAATCTAGCACTGTTTGGTCCCTTTCCCGTCGTAGTGTGGTCCATCTTGTATAAAAGTCGTCATAAATTCCAACATGCTAGTATTGTTCCTTAATAACATCCATGAAAGAACCCCAAGTGGGTGTGACTACAAATAATGTAGATCCCTCTATTTCCTTTTGCTCACAGAAAGTCTCCCACCAATCTTTGGCATGGGGGGCAACCTTAAGGAGCACAAATGTAATCTTTTCTCAATCGAAAAATTTATGGACAAAAAAATACCCTTCTAAAAGGTTTAACCATTTGTCTACAACATCCGCATTTATTTGACCTTCAAATATAGGAATATCAAAATTGAACTGTACCTTGTTTGGAGATGCAGTGAACATGTCTATTCTAGTTGTCAATAGAAACTTTTTTCAGAATTGTTTCACAAGCATAACATGCAAATTATTCTTATGCTCTTCTAGGCTCATGGAATCGACACATACAACAACATTCCCCATAAAAATTTCCATATTCGTAGTTGGCTTTGTTGTAGGGTCATGTGGCTGAAGGAAAACACTCAAATTTGCCAATGTTGTCACTCTATCTGGATGAAAAAGAAAAAGGTGTGAAGCAACCTTAGAGCTTCAATCATGGCCAACTACAAATTCCTTGTCCACACCAAGGGCATCAAGCATGTCGATCAAGTCCCGAACAATATGAAAGTAAGTGTAATTGTGAGCACCAAGAGGGGTAGTTGTGTCTCCATATCGTGGCATGTTTGGGTCTACTGCATGGTATTCCTCTTTTGTAAGCACATGAGTCTGCCATATATGTTTTGAGGAAGTTGACCAATGAGGAACACAATCATTCTCACATTTCCTCAACAATTTCCTTTTTCCAAAGTCATTTATTCTCAATGCTTGTCTGATTCCAACTAATAGGCAGCCTTGGAACTGACATATTCCAAGAGGTACTCCATCAAATGGTGCAAAAGTTCCAGGGCTTTTCCATCGTCCATAATGTCAAGGGATGTCATTCAAATCATGAGATCGTTCTTTAATAACTCCCTTCTCAAGCTTGTATATCGAAAAAGAGATTGATTTCATCAAATCACCAACTATAGTAAAATCTCCATGAGATTGAACATAAAGAGCAAGAATATGACCATGATGGCCACATTCATACTGCAACTCTCTTGAACCATTATCATGGAGCACCCATTTGTATAACTGATTTTTTTTATTGATGCTAGTTGTAGCCGCACGATCAAAAAATTACTAAAGGATTTGTAGATTCCTCTTTCTAGACCAATCTTCATTAGATGCCAATTTAGCACGATTTTCATTAGCAATCTCTTCTTAACGAACATTTGCAACAATAACCTTGTGAGTAGGAAAGTCAAGGTATTTGTTCTATCTGATAACTTTCCATATATGTTGTGTATTGAAAGAAAAACCCAAGGAAGGAACATCAGAAATCAGCATGTGAAAATGTCCCTCAAGAAAATTGGCAAGAGGTACATTGGGTGAACTCATGGCTATCAAGAAACTTTGATAATAAGATCTTCGACAGGGGTTTGATGATCAAAACAATGATATTGGAGAAATTTCAATAGATGTGATAACTATAGTTTATTTCTTGGATGTATATATTGGGCTTGGTCTACTACGTAAAACCTTTACCTAGACTTATAATTTCATTATACCATCCACGTGCATTGAGCCACTAAACCGTCATACCACACGTTATTCTCATATTCATTGTGGGGGGTGGCTTCTGTAGTTTTGAAAACCACCAGGGGGGAACAATTCATATGTTGTTTCCATGTCATTTGAGATCAAACCCTAGTTAATTTTCACGACCCCCTCCCTCCTTATTAAAATTTATACATATTAGGGAGGCTGCAATGAACATAAGCCATCGATTTTTCAATTTTATCAGCCATTGGATCTCCGCATGCCCAAAGACAAAAAATGTGGCTATATTTGACTATGCGTTGGCGCTGAGCTCTGACACATGATTTGAAATATTTTCAACTTAGGATAGGAATAGTAAGTCACATAACAATGCTTGATAATGATAACAGATCTCTCTCTCTGTTAAGTTTATTTTAGCGTTGTTGTGTGATAAAGTGTGTTAATAAAAGAATTCAGAGCCGTATCAAGAGTCTCAGGCCTTTGAAAGACAAGGTTTCCACTCTTGTGACTCTCTTTGAAGCCGTATCATAAGTCTCGGGCCTTTGAAAGACAAGGTTTCCACTTCTACGACTTCCTAAAAGAGTTACTAGTATTTGCCTGAGCAGTCGGCTAGGAGCCTATCTGAAATCTTCTCTCTCTGGAGTAGAGGACTAAGATTAAATGCCCTGCTTTTCTATGCAGTTATAGTATTCTCTCCTAAATAACAAATGGATTTTTCTTCAGTCTATTTTAGATCTGTACATAATTGTGTAGAAAGTTCTGCATCTAATTTTGAGTCTCAGCTATGTTTGATGATTCATTATATGCCTACAATAGAGACTCTAGATCCAAGACTACAAGACATTTATAAAGGCATGAGACCCCCTGGAACACCAAAGTATGGGTTGGGATACATTGAGCAGTGTGATCAGGTTATCCCTGATTGCAGATTTTCAAACCCTTTACCTGAAAATATGCAAAGGCCTTCAATAGATGAAATACACAAATTTCATTCTATAATAAAAGGGTGTCCCAAGGGATCCATCGAAGAAGCTTGGATCAAAAAGATGTTAAACTAGGATTTGTTTACAAATCCTGAAACAAATGACTTCAGTATTTCTACATCTAATGAAGAGAAAGAAAAACTGTCAAAAAATTGGCAGACTTATATCTCAGAAAATAACACTTGGATTTCCTTCTATGAATGGAGGAAATTAGATCAGAAGATTGAAGTCCAGATGATGGAAGGAGGTTCTGAAACACCTCCAAAACACAAATGGAAAAGTCTAGAAGGACAGACTGTTGAATCAAATTCGAATTTTCCCCCATTCAAGGGCATTGTCCTTGAAGATAACAATAGACAAGTAAAAGGAGTACCTCTACTGCTTTCTGATGAAGTCACCCAACTGATGGGTGTTGACAGAAGAGTCCAGTCTTTAGCAGAACAATTGAACTGGAGAAACATTGCCTTAAGAGGCATGGCCACTTACAAATTTGTGACAAATGATTATCCTAGACATGGAAAAATCAAAGATCTACAAGTCTCCACAAATACTATATTCCACTCTGTGAATGAAATTCAAGACAAATTCATAGATGTTAAAGAAAAATTGGATTTTGCTCTAACAGAGATATCTTCTAAATCTAGAGAATGCAAAAGAAATCATGAGGAGCTAATGGAAGGATTAGGAAAAGCTTTCTCTAATATGGGAAAGTCATTATTAGACATCAAACAGAAGGATAGTGTCCCTGACAAACCTATCCCTGACCCTTTTATCCTTCCAAATCATCCAATATCAATTTTGTCTCCTGTGTATAAACCTTCTGAGACAAAAATAGAAAAGAAATTTCCTCATCATTACCCTCCCGAAAAGGATACACCAGAATCTTCCTCTTCAAAAGAAAACCTTTCAATGGTATCCATTCAAAATACTGCTTATGAAAATCTCCCTCACCATGTGAGTATACCTCCAGCACCAGACCTCTTGGGAAAAGGGAAATTACCTGAAAGCCAAACATTTGCAGAATGTTGGTTCCAAGAATGGAACATTGATAGTCTATCTATTGGACAGATCAGATAGATGATTGACAGAATGTATGTTTCATACAAGGTTAGGTGTATGAAGGGTAACTTAGAAGTTGAAGCATGCAAGTCAATTATCTAGTGCTTTACTGGAACTTTGAGAAAATGGTGGGAAGTAATTTCTTCGCCAGGTATGATTGAAAAAATGGAGGCAGAAGTTCTGAGAGATGAACATGGAGATATAGTTTACCACATTGATGGGACTCCTCACAACAACATGATAGGAGCCCTTACTACTGCAATTCTTGAACATTAGTGTGGTACTGAAGTTGAGTTAGCAGATAAACATGAACTAATCCTTATGAATATGAAATGCATAAAGATTTCTGAATATGAAGAATTTCATAAGGATTGGACTCAAAAAGTTTTTGAGGTTCAAGACAGTCAGAACCTTCTCTACAAACAAGTTTACTTAGCAACAATACCTAGTAAATTTGTTGAGTATATGAAGATGCAGGAAGTCTTCAAACTTCCTTATGAGATGTACACATGGGGAGAGATTTATTCTCTCATTACTAAAGCCTTAGTAGGGTTGTGTGTAAATATGAAAGTTCACAACTCTGTAAATAAGTTATCTCATTTGCATGATAGAAAATCAATCTGTGAGAAGTATAGTTTATATATTTCAGGCCCTGTAAAAAGAAAGAGAAAAAAGAAAAAAGAATTCAAAGAAAAGAAAAAAGAAAGGTAAAAGTACAGATACAGACCCAAAACACATTACTATGAGCCTGAGGATATTAAATTGAGATCTCACTCCCATCGGGCTAGACAACAAGTACAATGTTGGATCTAAGGAAAATATGGACACATTGCACATAACTGTCCAGAGAACAAGGCATCTAGGATGTCAACAGGTAAATATTCTGAACATAAAGCCAAAAAAGCCCAGGCTAGTAAACAATTAGCCTTAAGATTACACTGCAACAGATGTGGGGCAGATAATCTTGAAACAAACCAGTGCCCACACAATCCTTTCCCAAAAAGAGAAGAAGTACATCTATTGCAACAAGGATGTTGTTCAGAATCTACTAGTGCTACTGAGTTTGACTATAGCTCAGAAGAAGAGGTTTTGATGAATCGGGATTGCAATTGTAAAAATCCTAATTTTTTGTCCTGTCAAGATAGTTCAGAAAGTTCTGAGTCTGAATCAGAACCAGATCTCCGACAAAAGATAAAAATTTGCATGTTTAGTAATGTGGGAGACCAAGAAGCATAGATGTTGGCACAAATCAAGGCCTTACCAGAAGGTGATATGAAGAATTCACTTCTTGAAACATTTTTGAAAACAGTCAAAACAGAACAAAGGTCAAGGAATGTTGAATCCTCCAGAAGAGAACCTTTGTTTTTAGAATCTTCTTTTGATAAAAACAAAAAAACTTTTATCAAATATAATAAAGAAGCAGAATTGCAGAATACTTCAGTAACAGATCTAGCCAGAGAAATGATTCTTTTGAGAAAAGAAGTTACTGAGTTAAAAGAAAATCGAAAAACATGGAAGAAGACTCTGAATATAATTTCAAAATAGACTTTTGGGTAAGACAAGAAATCAGAGAAAACAGTGATCAATTGGATTCCAGACCACCACCTCTGGAGGATGCACCTTTTGAAAATCCAAAATCCTCAACTCAACTCCAAGGGCTAACAACAATGAAGATCTTGCCCATTAGATTTCAGAAGTATCAGGTAAAGATAAAGCTAGAAATCAATTTTGAAATATTTCATTTGAATGCATTATTATATACAGGCTCAGATATGAATTTAGTGCATAACTATTTGATTCCCCATAAATAATGGTTTCCTAGTAGCTACTCTGCTATAGGTCTGGGGAATATATCTACATATATGGATTTCGAAATTCCCAAAGGAATTCTATTGTTTGATGAATATGCACTAGAAATGAAATTCTTATTAGCAAAAGTACTAGTCGACTGCATCCTAGGAACTCCATTCCTATCTGCAGTAGAGCCACATGGCTCTTCTCAAACTTCCAAAGGTGATCTTGGACATTTGATCACCTTACCAGTTAATGGCCATCCATCAAAGAAGAAAAATTTGGCCTTTATTTCTAAATCACATGCTCAAGTTGCATACTGTTCAAAGAGTATGGTAATAATAAATACTTGGGATGACTATAGAAATGCTCCAGCCACTGAATACCTGGATGATAACACTAGCTGGGAAATATATTGTGAAAATTGGGTGCCTCAATGGCAGTTGAGATGGTCTGAAGGAGTAGAGTTTGGTTTACCAGGATTTTCAAGAAATACCAGCATTCATTTTATTCTGCCACAACATGTGATAGGCCAGATGCATCAGGCATCCACTATTGCATCCAGGCAAAAGTTGGTAGAAATGGGAGACTTAACCAGGATCATATCTACAAACAGAAATTGGTTTTGTCAACAAACACAAACATGGAACCAAACTCCAGCATGGAACTTTTTCCAGATCAACAAGATGAGAGATTTACAGTCATGGCCACAACAGGATCCAAATCAAACATTATTTCAAATAAATTATTTTCAATATAAAGCAATGTGTGATAATGTTTGTTTATGGAGTGACAGGTACATGTACTATTACTGTATGATCAAGTTTTGAGTTCATTTCTCTTCATTTCCTGAACCAGGCTAGCTCTTAGATTGGTGGAAAAGGTTTGGCTCGAATTCCAGTGCTATACATCTAGATGTAATTGACACCGCCAGAATGTTTATATTCCCTCACAGAAATTTCCCAAATATTGTTTATAATCTCGAGCAGATTTCTGAAAGTGATTACAAAATGATTTTTGTCAGAGAAAGGCATCCATGGGTCATCAGGACATGGTATGTCCTACAACAAGATGAAGATAGCAATGAGGATCGTCAAATGTACCATGAAATCTACACCCAACACTGGGATCCAGATCGCTTTCGACATTTTCATGATCAACCAGTGGAATAATGATGCATGTCTCACTGGCCGACAAATGGTGCCAGTCGATTTCCGTGGGTTGACGATACCAGCCTCCACAATGTACTACATGTCTATTCATGTCTAAATGGCCAACAGTTGCGCCATTCAGGTTTAGTGGGTTGATGTAACCAATATCCACTTTGTAATAAATTAATAATGGGCATCTTGGAAACTTGGAGCACTTCTCCAACTTTTGGCATGGTTTGACCCGAATTTCCAAGATTCCTTTCTACGTGTCATATTTAGTATGTTTTCTGGTTGGGGAATCTTGCACGACTACCTTGTCAGATCTGTAATAGGATTTACTTTTCCTTAGTGGAGAATAAATGCTTTGATTTGGTCGGAAGAATCTTACACGATTACTACCGCCAAATCTATAAAGCAGATTTAGTGGAAGACATGTAGGGTCTGAATTCATGTTGAGTCTCATCATCGAAATGATTCCTTCCTCCACAAATTTGTATATAAGGAAATGAGGAGCTCATTTTGGGGGAGGAGTTTTTTGGAGTTCAAGTCTTTGAGTCTGTAAGTTGTCCGAGTCTTTCTAAAGCTCCCTTTTGTTTGAGCTTTTGAGTCATTCTATGTGTATTCAATTCTGCATAAATCTGTAAGTGTGTTGTGTGAGTGAGTAAGAGCATTTTTCTCTGAATATTGTCTTTTTATTGTGCGTATGTTATGATTCTTGTTTCTACTTGTCTGCAATTGCAATTTGTGTTCCTTGAATGATTCTGTGATGAAGTTCTCTCAAGAAGATAGATAAAGTTCTCTCACCTTGGAGATAAGGTTCTCAGAAGGTAGCTGTGCCGAGGTTCTCTTAGGTCCTGAATAACACTCGTATTAAGTCCCGCCAGGCAGGTGGCCGCTAAGGGCAGTTTTAGGTGTTGGGCTGTTTGAAGGTTCGCTAGGAGTTACTAGAAGGTTCACATAAGTCCAGAGTTGGGGTTCGCATAAGGATCTGCTTGGGATTCGCTCAAAGAGATGGATTGGTTCTGCAGAGAGTAGCAAGACGCAGAAGGTCAAGTAGCAGAAGGATATAGATGCATGAGACAAGCAATAATCTTCAAGCTTCATTCTCCGTCGGAGGAAGCCTCTGATTTTACAAATGGTATCAGAGCCATGAAGCCATTTTTCACGCCGGGTATGTTAACAGATCTCTTGCTCTGTTAAGTTTATTTTAGTGCTGCTTTGTGATCAAGTGTGTTAATAAAAGAATCCAGAGCTATATCAAGAGTCTCGAGCCTTTGAAAGACAAGGTTTCCACTCTTGTGACTCTCTTTGAAGCCGTATCAGAAGTCTCGGGCCTTTGAAAGACAAGGTTTCCACTTCTGCAACTTCTTGAAAGAGTTACTAGTCTCTGCCTAAGCAGTCGTCCAGGAGCCTATCTGAAATCTTCTCTTTCAGGAGTAGAGGACTAAGATTAAATGCCATACTTTTCTGTGTAGTTTTAGTATTCTCTCCTAAATAAAAAATGGATTCTTCAGTCTCTTTCCGAGAAATTCAAAATGTTGAAGAACAAAGTACTCCCGGAAGAGAATTTGTTAGTAGTTTAGAACCTATGTTTGCAAATAATAGATCTCATAGTCTGAATTATGCCAGTATTGAAGAGGTTGAAACTCAGCCACAAGCTACCTGGAAATTACCTACTATCTCTCCCATCCAAGTTTATAAAGATCTAAATATGTTTCACCTTAAGGCTGTCTCGAGCGTTATAGTAAAAGAATCAGTCAACAGAATACAACAAAATAGTGATGTCATCCAGACTATTCCCTTAATAAATGTCAAAGAAGTCCAAAATGAAGCCAAAAAACATGGAACCAACTATTTACATTTTGGATGTGTCAGAGTTGGAATTAGTCCCCTGGTCCACAAAGGAATTGATGCCTATGCCCTATGTACAGTCAGGGACATGACACACAACAAATTTACTGATTCTTTGATAGGAGGAATTGTAGCACCTCTTTCAAATGGTCCTGTTTACTTTGATTGTTTTCCAAACTTCTCTGTATATACTTTCGATGAGAATCTTGGGGATATACTAAAACTACAAATAAGAACTACTGGGTTTGATATGTGTCAATATAGGACAAACATATCCATACAAACTAGGGGATGTTTTAGACACACAAATACTCTGTATCTCGCAACCCTGCATACCCCTAGCCGTACCTCACAATCCAGTACCCTCGTTTTGGCAGACCCCTTGAACCAAAAAATGGAACACCAAACCATAATATGGGACCCTCGTTTTGGCAGACCCCTTGAACCAAAAAATGGAACACCAAACCATAATATGGGAAAACCTTTCTTTCCCTACAGATTGGTTCATAGATACACCAAAATCCCCCATCCCAAGATCCATCACTTCTGCTCAAATAAAATAATCTGAATCCTCTACAATCATCTCTTTCCCACAAAGATCTCTATCAAGAAACAACTCATCGGTTTCTTCTTTGTCTTCTACCTCATCTTTCTGTTTGCATCCCTCACTCCACTCTTTAGAAAATTCTATTGGTCATGTTCCTTTTGCATTACAATGTTTAGATTGTGGAAAATTGATCACTCTATCTACTCTTTCTACATTCAAAGAAAATGATCAATTAAAGTTCAAACATGCCAACCACAACCCACGAACAAACCTTCCACCCCCACATACTACTGCAATGGAACCATGTCCACATCCACAGTGTTCTGACTTTCCTTTCCCTCGTGAACCACATGTTCTTATTGTACAGATGAATCCTTGTACAGAAATCGACAGGAGATGCCAAGTCAATATCCATGAAGATCTTAAAAGACCATCTGCTCCTGAAATCAAAAAATTTCTTTCTTTAATGATGGACTGCAACAAATACAGAGTGAAATCCGATTGGATGAAAGATATGCTAAATTGGGATCTCTTCACCCATTCAAATGCAAAAGATTTTGCTGAAAACAGTTCATATGAAGAAAAGGTGAATCTATCCAAAGAATGGAAGGATTTTATGGATAAAAAAGATATGTTTATCTCTTTCTATGAATGGAAGATTCAAAGAACATTTTCTATTCCAAGAAATTGCTCTAAAAAGGTCTTAAAGCCACATACAACAAGACTAACTTGTTGTTCTATCCAAACACTTTCTATCCTAGATCTTGGAAAAGAAATTGGTAAACTTAAAAAGTTTATCAAAGAACGGGAAAGCAAGACAGAAAAGAAAGAAGTGCAAGTTGTCCATATCCAACACCAAAAATTTCATATCCTTATTGATCTGAAAATTCAAGGAAGACCTTTCCATTTGAAAACATTGTTAGATACAGGATTTGATCTTAATATTTTAAATAAATATATAATTCCCGTGAATTTCTAGAAAAAGACTCAAGCAAGTGTTGTTGGACTCAGAAATATCCCAACAAAAATATCTTTTCAGGTCCCTGAAGCTATCCTTTGCTTCAAAAATTATTGTCTGCATTTAAAATTCCTGCTAGCAGATATCCCTATAGCCTGCACTCTAGGAACACCTTTTCTGTAGCCGTTAAACCTCATGGATCTACTATGCTAGAAGATAATAGGCTTGGATGTTTTATCAGCATTCCTTCTGGAAATAACAAGGTCATTATAAAATTGTCTTTTGTTTCTACTCCCAGAACTTCATAGATGGTACAAACCATAAGGAATAAAATCTTCAAGATTAAAGAATTAAAGTAATATCAAGCTGGGATTAGGATAAAAGAACAATTGAGACAAAACCTAATACAACAAAAAATTCTTCAACTAAAGAAAGAATTTATTGACCAAGTGTGCTCAGAAAATCCTAAAGCCTTTTGGAAGCAGAAGAAACATGAAGTTTCTCTTCCATACAAAGAAGACTATCAAGGAAAACCTTGCAAAAGCGGAGCCATTCCTATGAATGTTGAATATCAGAGACTGTGTGTAGAATAAATAAAGGATCTCCTCAAAAAAGAACTAATCATAGAATCTACTAGTCCTTGGAATTGCTATGGGTTTTATGTGAACAAACATTCTGAGCAAGTAAGAGGCATTCCCAGACTAGTTGTAAATTACAAGCCTTTGAAAAAAGTCATGGCTGATGACACATACCCTATCCCAAACAAAACTAGTTTGGTTACAAGAATTGTTGGTGCAAAGATATTTTCAAAATTTGATCTAAAATCAGGTTTTTAGCAAGTGGCTATTAAAGAAGAAGACAAATTGAAAACAACCTTCAATGTTCCAGCAAGACACTATGAATGGAACGTCATGCCATTCGGTTTAAAGAATGCACCATACAAATTTCAAAGGGTTATGGATTACACTTTGAAGCCCTACTTTGACTGGCTCATTGTATATATTGATGACATACTTGTGTTTTCATCCTCTGTAGAACAACATTTTAAACATCTGAAGAAATTTCTACAGATAGTTAAGCAAGTAGGCCTAGTATTTTCCAAGAAAAAACTGGAATTATTCAAAACAAAGATTAAATATTTAGGCCATACAATAAGAAATGGGGAACTTACTCTACAGACACATGCTATAGAATTTGCTGACAAATTTCCTGACAAAATAACTGATAAAACTCAGTTACAAAGATTCTTGGGTAGCCTAAACTACATCAGTCATTTTTATAAAAGTTGTGCCCAATATAGGAAAATACTAAATGACAGGTTGAGAAAAGATCTCAGTCCTTGGAAAGAAGCACATTATTAGGCAGTCATAAACATAAAAGCCAAGGCCAAAAATCTTCCTATACTATGCATTTCTGATGACGATCTTCCCAATACCATTTTTAAAATCAGAGGCTTCCTCTGATGGAGAATGAAGCTTGAAGATTGTTGCTTGTCTCATGAGTCTGTCTCCTTCTGCTACTTGACCTTCTACTTCTTGCTACTCTCTGTAGAACAAATCCAACTCTCCTAGAGAAACCCAAGTAGATCCTTATGTGAACCCCACCTCTGGCCTTGTGTGAACCTTCCAGTAACTCCTAGCAAACCTTCGAACAACCCAACACCTAAAACTGCCCTTAGCGGCCACCTGCCTAGCGAGACTTACTACGAGTTCTATTTAGGACCTAAGAGAACCTTGGCACAGCTACCTTCCGAGAACCTTATCTCCATGGTGAGAGAACTTTATCTATCTTCTCGAGAGAAATTCGACATAGAATCACTCAAGGAACACAAATTGCAATTGCAGGCAAGTAGAAAAGAGAATCATAACATACGCACAATAAAGAGACAATATTCAGAGAACATAATACGCTTGCGGAAGTATTTATATTAATAACAGAGAGCTTGAAGCTCTGATTCCAGGGTATTCAATAATGAGAAGGATGCTCAAATAAGAATGCTCTTACTCACTCACACAACACACTTACAGACTTATGTAGAATTGCATACACACAGAATGACTCAAAAGCTCAGATAGAAGGGAGCTTTAGAAAGACTCAGACAACTTACAGACTCAAAGACTTGAAATCCAAAAAAATCCTCCCTGAGAATGATCTCCTCATCTCCTTATATACAAATTTGTGGAGGAAGGAATCATTTCGATGATGAGACTCGACATGACTTCAGACCCTACATGTCTTCCACTAAATCTGCTTTATAGATTTGGCGGTAGTAATTGTGTAAGATTCTTCCGACCAAATCAAAGCCTTTATTCTCCACTAAGGAAAAGTAAATCCTATTAAAGATCTGATGGGGTTGTCGTGCAAGATTCCCCGACCAGAAAACATACTAAATATGACATGTAGAAAGGAATATTGGAAATGCGGGTCAAACCACACCAAAAGTTGGATAAGTGCTCCAAGTTTCCAAGATGCCCATTATTAATTTATTACAAAGTGGATATTGGTTACGTCAACCCACTAAACCCGAATGTCACCACTGTCGACCATTTAGACATGAATAGACATGTAGTACATTGTGGAGGTTGGTATCGTCAACCCATGGAAACCGACTGGCACCGTTTGTCGACCAGTGAGACATGCATCATTATTCCACTAGTTGATCATCAAAATGTCGAAAGCGATCTGGATCCTAGTGTTGGGTGTAGATTTCACGGTACATTTCAAGATCCTCATTGCTATCTTCATCTTTTTGAAGGACATATCGTGTCCTGATGACCCATGGATGCCTTTCTCTGACAAAAATCATTTTGTAATCACTTTCAAAAATCTGCTCGAGATTATAAACAGTATTTGGGAAATTTCTGTGAGGGAATAGAAACATTTTGGCAGTGTCAATTACATCCGGATGTATAGCACTGGAATTCAAGACAAACCTTTTCCACCAATATAAGAGCCAGTCTGGTTCAAGAAATGAAGAGAACTGAACTAAAAACTTGATCATACAGCAATAGTACCTGTACCTGTCAGTCCATAAACAAACATTATCCCACATTTCTTTATATTGAAAATAATTTATTTGAAATAATGTTTGATTTGGATCATGTTGTGGCCATGACTGTAAATCTCTCATCCTGTTGATCTGGAAAAAGTTCCATGCTGGAGTTTGGTTCCATGTTTGTGTTTGTTGACAAAACTAGTTTCTGTTTGCAAATCTGATCCTGTTTAAGTCTCCCATTTCTACCAACTTTTGCCTGGCTGCAATAGTGGATGCCTGATGCATCTGGCCTATCACATGTTGTGGCGGAATAACATGAATGCTGGTATTTCTTGAAAATCCTAGTAAACCAAACTCTACTCCTTCAGACCATCTCAACTGCCATTGAGGCACCCAATTTTCACAATATATTTCCCAGCTAGTGTTATCATCCAGGTATTTAGTTGCTGGAGCATTTCTATAGTCATCCCAAGTATTTATTATTACCATACTCTTTGAATAGTAAGCAACTTGAGCATGTGATTTAGAAATAAAGGTCAAAGTTTTCTTCTTTGGTGGATGACCATTAATACTTGGTAAGGTGATAAAATATCCAGGATCACCTTTGGAAGTTTGATAAGAGCCATGTGGCTCTACTGCAGATAGGAACGGAGTTCCTAGGATGCAGTCGACTGGTAATTCTGCTAATAAGAATTTCATTCCTAGTGCATATTCATCAAACAATAGAATTCCTTTGGGAATTTCAAAATCCATATCTGTAGATATATTCCCCAGACCTATAGCAGAGTAGCTACTAGGAAACCATTATTTATGGGGAATCAAATATTTATGCACTAAATTCATATCTGAGCCTGTATCTAATAATGCATTCAAATGAAAGATTTTAGAATTGATTTCTAGCTTTATCTTTACCTGATACTTCTGAAATCTAATGGGCAAGATCTTCATTGATTTCTAGCTTTATCTTCACTTGATACTTCTGAAATCTAATGGGCAAGATCTTCATTGTTGCTAGCCCTTGGAGTTGAGCTGAGGATTTTGGATTTTCAAAAGGTGCATCCTCCAAAGGTGGAGGTCTGGAATCTAACTCATCCCAGATTTGTCGGATTTCTTGTCTCTGCCCACTCTAGCCTATTTTGAAATTATATTCACTCTTTCTTCCATTTTTCAATTTTCTTTTTAACTTAGTAACTTCTTTCTCAAAAGAATCATTTCTCTCGCTAGATTTGTTACCTGAAGTATTCTGTAGTTTTGCTTCTTTATTATATTTGATAAAAGTTTTTGTGTTTATATCAAAAGAAGCTTCTAAAAACAAAGTTTCTCTTCTGGAGGATTCAACATTCCTTGACCTTTGTTCTATTTTGACAGTCTTCAAAATGTTTAGCAGCTTATTTCTTCATATCATCTTCTTTATTAAGGCCTCTGATTTGTGCCAACATCTGTGATTATTGGTCTCCCACATTACTAAACATGCAAATTTTTATCTTTGTTGGAGATCCGGTTCTCGACTGCACTTAGAACTCTTTGTGAACTATCTTTGGATGTGAGCAAAATTAGATTTTTACAACCTAACTCCGATTCATCAAACTCTTCTTATGAGCTATAGTTGCAAACTCGTAAGCACTATAGACTTCGAACAACATCCCTGTTGTAGTTGATGTGATTCTTCTCTTTTTGGGAAAGGATTGTGTGGGCACTAGTTTGTTTCATGATCATTTGCCCCACATCTATTACAGTGTAATCTTAAGGCTAATTGTTTACTAGCCTAGGCTTCTTTGGATTTCTATTCAGAATATTTACCTTTCGACATCCTAGATGCCTTGTTCTCTGGACAGTTATGTGCAATATGCCCAGCTTTTTCACATATCCAACACTGTACTTGCTATCTAGCCTTATGGGAGTGAGATCTGAATTTAATATCCTCAGGCTCATAGTAATGTGTTTTGGGTCCAGATTCAGATTTCAGAAAATTCCTTCTTTTCTTTTCTTTGAATTCTTTTGATTTTTCTCTTCTTTTGCTGTGGTCTCTGAAATATATAAACCATACTTCTCACAAATTGATTTTCTATCAGGCAAATGAGATAACTTATTTATAGAGTTGTGAACTTTCATATTTACACACAACCCTACTAGATCTTTAGTAATGAGAGAATAAATCTCCCCCCATGTGTGCACATTTCATATGGAAGTTTGAAGACTTCCTAGATTTTAAGATACTCAACAAATTACTAGGCATTGTCATAAGTAAATCCTGTTTCCGAGAAGGTTATGACTACTTTGAACCTCAAAAATTCTTTTGAGTCCAACCTGAAATTGTTCATATTCATACATCTTTCTTCATTTCATATTCATAAGGATTAGTTCATGTTTAACTGCTAACTCAGCTTGAATACCACACCAATGTTCAAGAATTGTAGTAGTAAGGGCTCCTATCATGTTTTTGTGAGGAGTCCCATCAATGTGGTAAACTATATCTCCCCGTTCATCTCCTTTAACTCATTTCCATTTTTCAATCATAATTGAGAAGAAATTATTTCCCACCATTTGTTCAAAGTTCCAAGAAAGAATCGGATAATTAATGTATGTTTCAACTGATTTACCTTTCATACACATAACCTTGTATGAAACATACATTCTATTATATCATCCGTCTGACTGGCCCAACAAATAGGACTATCACTGTTCCATTCTTTGGAACCAATCTGCAAATGTTTCATGTAATTTCTTTCCTAAGAGGTTCCAGGTCAGAGCTCTACTCATTCATGTGGTGAGGGAGATTTTCATAAGTATGATTTTGAATGGATACTAGTGAAAGGTTTTATTTTGAAGAAGAAGATTCTAGTGTATCCTTTTCGGGAGGGAAATGATGAGGAAATTTCTTTTCTATTTTTGTCTCAGAAGGTTTATACACATGAGACAAAATTGATATTGAATGATTTGGAAGGATATAAGGGTCATGGATAGGTTTTTCAGGGACACTATCCTTTTGTTTGATATATAATAATGACTTTCCCATATTAGAGAAAGATTCTCCTAATCCTTCCATCAACTCCTCATGATTTATTTTGGATTCTCTAGATTTAGAAGATATCTCTATTAGAGAATAATCCAATTTTTCTTTGACATCTATGACTTTGTCTTGAATTTCATTCACATAGTGGACTATAGTATTTGTGGAGACTTGTAGATCTCTTATTTGTCCACGTCTAGCATAATCATATGTCACAAATGTGTAAGTGGCCATGCCTCTTAAGGCAATGTTTGTCTAGTTCAATTGTTCTTCTAAAGACTGAACTCTTCTTTCAACACCCGTCAATTGGGTGACTTCATAAGAAAGCAGTAGAGGTATTGCTTTTACTTGTCTATTGTTATCTTCAAGGACAATGCCTTTGAATGGAGGAAAATTTGAACTTGATTCAATTGTCTGTCCTTCTAGACTTTTCCATTTGTGTTTTGGAGGTGTTTCAGAACCTCCTCCATCATCTGGACTTCAATCTTCTGATCTAATTTCCTCCATTCATAGAAGGGAAATCCACTTGGAAATGCGGGTCAAACGACGCCAAAAGTTGGAGAAGTTCTCCAAGTTTCCAAGATGCCCATTATTAATTTATTGCCAGTGATATTGGTTACGCCAACCCACTAAACTCTAATGGTTTACCGGCTACCATTTAGACATGAATAGACATGTAGTAATTATTGTGGAGGCTAGTGCCTGCCAACTCCACGGAAACCGACGGGCACCGTTTGTTGGCCAGTGAGACATGCATCATTATTCCATTGGTTGATCATGAAAATGTTGAAAGCAATCTGGATCCCAGTGTTGGGTGTAGATTTCATGGTGCATTTCAAGATCCTCATTGCTATCTTCATCTTTGTTGTAGGACATATCGTGGGTCTCCTGATGACCCATGGATGCCTTTCTATGAAAAAATCATTTTGTAATCACTTTCAAAAATCTGCTCGAGATTATAAACAATATTTGGGAAATTTCTGTGAGGGAATAGAAACATTCTAGCAGTTTCAATTACATCCGGATGTATAGCACTGTAATTCAAGCCAAACATTTTCCACCAATGTAAGAGCCAGTCTAGTTCAGGAAATGAAGAGAACTGAAATGAAAACTTGATCATACAATAATAATATCTGTATCTGTTAGTCCATAAGCAAACATTATCCCACATTGTTTTATATTGAAAATAATTTATTTGAAATAATGTTTGATTCGGATCCTGTTGTGGCCATGACTATAAATCTCTCATCCTGTTGATCTGAAAAAAGTTCCATGCTGGAGTTTGGTTCCATGTTTGTGTTTTTTGAAAAACCAATTTTGTTTATGCCAGACTGGAGATCCCTGGTTAAGTCTCCCACCAACTTTGCCCATACTAGTATTGCCTTGTATTTGTCCTATCACATGCTGTGGTGGAATAACATGAATGATGGTATTTCTTGAAAATCCTAGTAAACCAAACTCTACTCCTTCGGACCATCTCAACTGCCATTGAGGCACCCAATTTTCACAATATATTTCCTAGCTAGTGTTATCATCCATGTATTCAGTGGCTAGATCATTTCTATAGTCATCCCAAGTATATATTATTACCATACTCTTTGAATAGTAAGCAACTTGAGCAAGCATTATAAATAAAAGCCAAAGTCTTCCTTTTTGGTGGATGTCCATTAATACTTGGTAAGGTGATAAAATATCCAGGATCACCACTAGAAATTTGAGAAGATCCATGTGGCTCTACTGCAGATAGGAATGGAGTTCCTAGGACGCAGTTGACTGGTAATTCTGCTAATAAGAATTTCATTCCTAGTGCATATTCATCAAACAATAGAATTCCTTTGGGAATTTCAAAATCCATATCTATAGACATATTCCCCAGACCTATAGCAGAGTAGCTACTAAGAAACCAGTATTTATGGGGAATCAAATATTTATGCACTAAATTCATATCTGAATCAGACTAATAATGCATTCAAATGAAAGATTTTAGAATTGATTTCTAGCTTTATCTTTACCTGATACTTCTGAAATCTAATGGGCAAGATCTTCATTGTTGCTAGCCCTTAGAGTTGAGCTGAGGATTTCGGATTTTCAAAAGGTGCATCCTCCAGAGGTGGTGGTCTGGAATCCAATTTATCCCTGATTTCTCTGATTTCTTGTCTTGCCCAAGAGTCTATTTTGAAATTATATTCAGACTCTTCTTCCATTTTTTTCAATTTTTCTTTTAACTTAGTAACTTCTTTTCTCAAAAGAATCATTTCTCTGGCTAGATTTGTTACTGAAGTATTCTGTAGTTTTGCTTCTTTATTATATTTGATAAAAGTTTTTGTGTTTATATCAAAAGAAGCTTCTAAAAACAAAGGTTCTCTTCTGGAGGATTCAACATTCCTTGACCTTTGTTCTGTTTTGACTGTTTTCAAAAATGTTTGAAGAAGCGATTTCTTCATATCATCTTCTATTAAGGCCTTGATTTGTGCCAACATCTGTGCTTCTTGGTCTCCCACATTACTAAACATGCAAATTTTTATCTTTTGTTGGAGATCTGGTTCTGATTCAGACTTAGAACTTTGTGAACTATCTTGACAGGAGCAAAAATTAGGATTTTTACAACTGCAATCCTGATTCATCAAAACTTCTTCTTATGAGCTATAGTTAAACTCAGAAGCACTAGTAGATTCTGAACAACATCCTTGTTGTAGTATATGTACTTCTTCTTTTTTTGGGAAAGGATTGTGTGGGCACTGGTTTGCTTCATGATTATTTGCCCCACATCTGTTGCAGTGTAATCTTAAGGCTAATTGTTTACTAGCCTAGGCTTCTTTGGCTTTCTGTTCAAATTATTTACCTTTTGACATCCTAGATGCCTTGTTCTCTGGACAGTTATGTGCAATGTGTCCATGTTTTCCACATATCCAACACTGTACTTGCTATCTAGCCTTATGGGAGTGAGATCTGAATTTAATATCCTCAGGCTCATAGTAATGTGTTTTGGGTCTGTATCTGTACTTGTACCTTTCTTTTTTCTTTTCTTTGAATTCTTTTTTCTTTTTTCTCTTTCTTTTTACAGGGCCTGAAATATATAAACCATACTTCTCACAGATTGATTTTCTATCAAGCAAATGAGATAACTTATTTACAGAGTTGTGAACTTTCATATTTACACACAACCCTACTAAGGCTTTAGTAATGAGAGAATAGATCTCTCCCCATGTGTACATCTCATAAGGAAGTTTGAAGACTTCCTGCATCTTTAGATACTCAACAAATTTACTAGGTATTGTTGCTAAGTAAACTTGTTTCCAAAGAAGGTTCTGACTATCTTGAACCTTAAAAATTCTTTGAGTCCAATCCTTATGAAATTCTTCATATTTAGACATCTTTCTGCATTTCATATTCATAAGGATTAGTTCATGTTTATATGCTAACTTAGCTTCAGTACCACACCAATGTTCAAGAATTGCAGTAGTAAGGGCTCCTATCATGTTTTTGTGAGGAGTCCAATCAATGTGGTAAACTATATCTCCCTGTTCATCTCTCAGAACTTCTGCCTCCATTTTTGCAATCATAATTGGAGAAGAAATTACTTCTTACCATTTGCTCAAAGTTCCAGTAAAACACTGGATAATTGACTTGCATGCTTCAACTTATGACTTACCTTTCATACACATAACCTTGTATGAAACATACATTATGTCAATCATTTGTCTCATCTTTCCAACAGATAGACTATCAATGTTCCATTCTTGGAACCAATCTTCTGCAAATGTTTGACTTTCAGGTAATTTACCTTTTCCCAAGAGGTCTGGTGCTGGAGGTATACTCACATGGTGAGGGAGATTTTCATAAGCAGGATTTTGAATGGATACCAATGAAAGGTTTTCTTTTGAAGAGGAAGATTCTGGTGTATCCTTTTCGGGACGGAAATGATGAGGAAATTTCTTTTCTATTTTTGTCTCAGAAGGTTTATACACAAGAGACAAAATTGATATTGGATGATTTGGAAGGATATAAGGGTCATGGATAGGTTTTTCAGGGACACTATCCTTCTGTTTGATGTCTAATAATGACTTTCCCATATTAGAGAAAGCTTCTCCTAATCCTTCCATTAGCTCCTCATGATTTCTTTTGGATTCTCTATATTTAGAAGATATCTCTATTAGAGCAGAATCTAATTTTTCTTTGACATCTGTGACTTTGTATTGAATTTCATTCACAGAGTGGACTATAGTATTTGTGGAGACTTGTAGATCTCTGATTTGTCCACGTCTAGCATAATCATTTATCACAAATGTGTAAGTGGCCATGCCTCTTAAGGCAGTGTTTGTCTAGTTCAATTGTTCTGCTAAAGACTGGACTCTTCTGTCAACACCCGTCAGTTGGGTGACTTCATCAGAAAACAATAGAGGTACTGCTTTTACTTGTCTGTTGTTATCTTCAAGGAAAATTCCCTTGAATGGGGGAAAATTTGAATTTGATTCAATAGTCTGTCCTTCTAGACTTTTCCATTTGTGTTTTGGAGGTGTTTCAAAAACTCCTTCCATCATTTGGACTTCAATCTTCTGATCTAATTTCCTCCATTCATAGAAGGAAATCCAAGTGTTATTTTCTGAGATATAACTCTGCCAATTTTTTGACAGTTTTGTTTTTTCTTCATTAGATGTAGAAATATTGAAGTCATTTGTTTTAGGATTTGTAAACAAATCCCATTTTAACATCTTTTTGATCCAAGATTCTTCGATGAATCCCTTGGGACACCCTTTTATTACAGAATGAAATTTGTGTATTTCATCTATTGAAGGCCTTTGCATATTTTTAGGTAAAGGGTTTGAAAATATGCAATCAGGAATAACCTGATCACACTGCTCAATGTATCCCAACCCATACTTTGGTGTTCCAGGGGGTCTCATGCCTTTATAAATGTCTTGTAGTCTTGGATCTAGAGTCTCTATTGTAGGCATATAATGAATCTTCAAACATAGCTGAGACTCAGAAGTAGATGCAAAACTTTCTACACAATTATGTACAGATCTAAAATAGTCTGAAGAAGAATCCATTTGTTATTTAGGAGAGAATACTATAACTGCACAGAAAAGCAGGGCGTTTAATCTTAGTCCTCTACTTCGGAGAGAGAATATTTTAGATAGGCTCCTGGCCAACTACTCAGGCAGAGACTAGTAACTCTTTCAGGAAGTCGCAGAAGTGAAAACCTTGTCTTTCAAAGGCTCGAGACTTCTGATACAGCTTCATAGAGAGTCACAAGAGTGGAAACCTTGTCTTTCAAAGGCCCGAGACTCTTGATACGACTCTGGATTCTTTTATCAACACACTTTATCACACAACGACGCTAAAATAAACTTGACAGAGTGAGAGATTTGTTATCGTACCCGGCTAGAAAATCGCTTCATGGATCTGATACCATGAAGCCATTTTTGCGCCGGGTATGATAACAGATATGTCACTCTTTTAAGTTTATTTTAGTGTTGTTGTGTGATAAAGTGTGTTAATAAAAGAATCCAGAGCCGTATCAAGAGTCTTGGGCCTTTGAAAGACAGGGTTTCCACTCTTGCGACTCTCTTTGAAGCTGTATCAGAAGTCTCGAGCCTTTGAAAGACAAGGTTTCCACTTCTACGACTTCCCGAAAGAGTTACTAGTCTCTGCCTGAGCAGTCGGCCAGGAGCCTATCTGAAATCTTCTCTCTCCGGAGTAGAGGACTAAGATTAAACGCCCTGCTTTTCTGTGCAGTTATAGTATTCTCTCCTAAATAACAAATGGATTCTTCAGTCTCTTTTTGGGGAATTCAAAATGATGAAGATCAAAGTACTCCCGGAAGAGAATATGTTAGTAGTTTAGAATCTATGTTTGCAAATAACAGATCTCATAGTCTGAATTATGCCAGTATTGAAGAGGTTGAAACTCAGCCATAAGCCACTTGGAAATTACCTGCTATCTCTCCCAACCAAGTTTATAAAGATCTAAATATGTTTCACCTTAAGGCTATCTCAAGAGTTATAGTAAAAGAATCAGTTAGAAGAATACAACAAAATAGTGATGTCAGCTAGACTATTCCCTTCATAAATGTCAAAGAAGTCCAAAATGAAGCCAAAAAACATGGAGCCAACTATTTACATTTTCGATGTATCAGAGTTGGAATTAGTCCCCTGGTCCACAAAGGAATTGATGCCTATGCCCTATGTACAGTCAGGGACATGACACACAACAAATTTATTGATTCTTTGATAGCAGGAATTGTAGCACCTCTTTCAAATGGTCATGTTTACTTTGATTGTTTTCCAAACTTCTCTGTATATACTTTCGATGAGAATCTTGGGGATATACTAAAACTACAAATCAGAACTATTGGGTTTGATATGTGTCAATCTATGACAAACATATCCATACAAACTAGGGGATTTTTTAGACACACAAATACTTTGTATCCCGCAACCCTGCATACCCCTAGTCGTACCTCACAATCTAGTACCCTCGTTTTGATAGACCCCTTGAACCAAAAAATGGAACACCAAACCACAATATGGGAAAACCTTTCTTTCCCTATAGATTGGGTCATAGATACACCAAAAGCCCCCATCCCAAGATCCATCACTTCTACTCAAATAAAATAATATGCATCCTCTACAGTCATCTCTTTCCCTCAAAGATCTCTATCAAGAAACAACTCATCAGTTTCCTCTTCATCTTCTAACTCATCTTTCTATTTGCATCCCTCACTCCACTCTTTAGCAAATTCTATTGGTCATGTTCCTTTTGTAGTACAATGTTTAGATTGTGGAAAATTGGTCACTCTATCTACTCTTTCTACATTCAAAGAATATGATCAATTAAATTTAGAACATGCCAACCAAAACCCACAAACAAACCTTCCACCCCCACATACTACTGCAAGGGAACCCTGTCCACATCCACAGTGTTCTGACTTTCCTTTCCCTCATGAACCACATTTTCTTGTTGTACAGATGAATCCTTGTACATAAATCGTCAGGAGATGCCAAGTCAATATCCCTGAAGATTTTAAAAGACCATCTGCTCCTGAAATCAAAAAATTTATTTCTTTAATGATGGGCTGCAACAAATACAGAGTGAAATCTGATTGGATGAAATATATGCTAAATTGGGATCTCTTCACCCATCCAAATGCAAAAGATTTTGCTGAAAACAGTTCATATGAAGAAAAGGTGAATCTATCCAAAGAATGGAAGGATTTTATGGATAAAAAAGATATGTTTATCTCTTTCTATGAATGGAAGATTCAAAGAACATTTTCTATTCCAAGAAATTTCTCTAAAAAGGTCTTAAAGCCACATACAACAAGACTAGCTTGTGGTTCTATCCAGACACTTTCTATCCTAGATCTTGGAAAATAAATTGGTAAACTTAAAAAGTTTATCAAATAATAGGAAAGCAAGACAGAACAGAAATACGAACAAGTTGTCCAGATCCAACACCAAAAATTTCATATCCTTATTGATCTGAAAATTCAAGGAAGACCTTTCCATTTGAAAACATTGTTAGATACAGGATCTGATCTTAATCTTTTAAAGAAAGATATAATTCCTGTGACTTTCTGGCAAAGGACTCAAGCAAGTGTTGTTGGACTCGGAAATATCTCAACAGAAATATCTTTTCAGGTCCCTGAAGCTATCCTTTACTTCAAAAATTACTGCCTGCATTTAAAATTCCTACTAGCAGATATCCCTATAGCCTACATTCTAGGAACACCTTTCCTTGCAGCCGTTGAACCTCATGAATCTACTATGCTAGCATATAACAAGCCTAGATATTTTATCAGCATTCCTTCTGGAAATAACAAGGTCATTATAAAACTGCCTTTTGTTTCTACTCCCAGAACTTCAGATATGGTACAAACCAGTAGGAATAAAATCTTCAAGATTGAAGAATTAAAGGAATATCAAGCTGGGATTAGGATAAAAGAATAATTGAGCCAAAACCTAATACAACAAAAAATTCTTCTACTAAAGAAAGAATTTATTGACCAAGTGTGATCAGAAAATCCTACAGCCTTTTGGAAGCAGAAGAAACATGAAGTTTCTCTTCCATACAAAGAAGACTATCAAGGAAAACCTTGAAAAAGCAGAGCCATTACTATGAATGCTAAATATCAGAGACTGTGTGCAGAAGAAATAAAGGGTCTCCTCAAAAAAGAACTAATCAGAGAATCTACTAGTCCTTGGAATTGCTATGGGTTTTATGTGAACAAACATTCTGAGCAAGTAAGAGGCATTCCCAGACTAGTTGTAAATTACAAGCCTTTGGACAAAGTCTTGGCTGATGACACATACCCTATCCCAAACAAAACCAGTTTGGTTACAAGAATTGCCGGTGCAAAGATGTTTTCAAAATTTGATCTAAAATTAGGTTTCTGGCAAGTGGCTATTAAAGAACAAGACAAATTTAAAACAACCTTCAATGTTCCAGCGGGACACTATGAATGGAACGTCATGCCATTCGGTTTAAAGAATGCACCATACAAATTTCAAAGGGTTATGGATGACACTTTGAAGCCCTACTTTGACTGGCTCATTGTATATATTGATGACATACTTGTGTTTTCATCCTCTGTAGATCAACATTTTAAACATCTGAAGAAATTTCTACAGATAGTTAAGCAAGCAGACCTAGTATTTTCCAAGAAAAAACTGGAATTATTCAAAACAGAGATTAAATATCTAGGCCATGCAATAAGAAATGGGGAACTTACTCTACAGACACATGCTGTAGAATTTGCTGACAAATTTCACGACAAAATAATTGATAAAACTCAGTTACAAAGGTTCTTGGGTAGTCTAAACTACATCAGTCATTTTTATAAAAGCTATGCCCAAGATAGGAAAATACTAAATGACAGGTTGAAAAAAGATCCCAGTCCTTGGACAGAAGCACATTCTCAGGCAGTTAGAAACATAAAAGCCAAGGCCAAAAATCTTCCTATACTATACATTTCTGATGACGATCTTCCCAAAATAGTTGAAACAGATGCTAGTAACATTGGTTGGGGAGCAATTCTTAAACAGGTTAGAAATGACAGAAATAAGAAAAAAGAATAAATTATTCAGTTTGCCTTTGGTCTTTGGCAAGCAGCAGAGAAAAATTATTCATCTTTAGGTAAAGAAATTAAAGCAACATTAAATGCTATCCATAAATTTGAAATTTATCTCATTTACAAAAAGTTTCTTTTAAGAACTGATGCTGCAGCTATGAATAAGGTCTTGAATAAAGACATAAAATCTCCTGGTGACACCAAATTTGCTAGATGGCAAGCTTTGTTCAACAATTTTGATTTCTCTGTTGAACATATTAAAGGTAATGATAATTCTATTCCAGACTTTTTAAGCAGAGAACATCTACAAAACCTCTGCTTAATAATCTTTGTACAGCTCAGGAATGGTACATAAATACTGGTTAATATTCCTGACTCTTTAAACTAGGAAACTTATGAGTCTGAATGGAGACCTCACTGGGAACTCAGAAGTACAAAAATTCTATCTCAAACAACTCAGCTTGCATATTCAAATTTAGTACCAGAGGTAAGGGGAAGAAGAATTCCAAATGTGCTAGCCCCTATAATTGCTAGAGCCACTGAAAAGGCAGTAGAAGCACAAGAAGCTCTAACATATACATTCCATGATATTGATCTCATCTGGGATATTAGGGACAATATGGGTAATAATCAACAATATTTCTGCCTAAATAGACCAAGATTATTATACCATTGGCCTGAAAGAAATCCAAACATAAATTTCCCAGAAACAGATTTCAATTATCCATCTTATAAAGAGCTATGGTGGAATTTTATTCAACAAGAAGAGTTTCTCACTTTGGTAAAATTCGGGAATGTCAATACAACCACTTTGGGAAGACCACCTCTTTGGCTTGCAGACTGGTGGAAATATTTTGGTTTAAACAAAGGAGCAATTGATCCAAGAATTCTAAATTCCATATCTCCTTTATAATCAATCCAGAATCTTTTTGAAATTGGACCAAACGAAGGAGAACTATTATTCCTTTTTATATTAAATCATTTCCAATGGGCAGTAAAGGTAAAAACCATTGTTCAAATTCTAAATGGCCAACCATTCATTGCAAGAAATATATATACCAAATCATGGGATACGTTAAATTATCCTCAAAGATTCTCAGCCCATATTGAAAATGATTAAAAATGGATAGAGTCTTACTGGTCAACCATGGTGTCAGTCGGTTTCTGTGGGTTGACGATACCAACCTCCATAGTGTAATCCATGTATATTCATGTCTAAATGGCCGACAATGGAGCCATTCGGGTTTAGTGGGTTGTCGTAACCAATATCCACTTTGTAATAATGAGTACCTTAGTGTAATAATAGGTATCTTAGAAACTTGGAGCACTTCTCCAACTTCTGGTGTGGTTTGACCCGCATTTCCAAGATTCCTCTATACGTGTCATCTTATGTTTGTCTTCTGGTCGAGGAATCTTGCACGACTACCCCATTAGATATACTATTGAATCTACTTTTCTTAGTGGAGAATAAAGGCTTTGATTTGGTCGGAAGAATCTTACACGATTGCTACCGCCAAATCCATAAACCAGATTTAGTGGAAAACATGTAGGTTCCAAAGTCATATCGAGTCTCATCATCGAAATGATTCCCTTCTCCTCAAATTTGTATATAAGGATATGAGGAGCTCATTCTCGAGGAGGAGTCTTTTGGATTTCAAGTCTTTGAGTCTGTAAGTTGTCCAAGTCTTTCTAAAGCCCCCTTCTGTCTGAGATTTTGAGTCATTCTGTGTGTATGCAATTCTGCATAAGTCTGTAAGTGTGTTATGTGAGCGAGTAAGAGAATTCTGCTCTGAGCATCCTTCTCATTATTTTATGCCCTGGCATCAAAGCTTCAATCTCTCTGTTATTAATATGAATACTTCTGCAAGCGTATTATGTTCTCTGAATATTGTCAATTTATTGTGCGTATGTTATGATTCTTGTTTCTACTTGCCTGCAATTGCAATCTGTGTTCCTTGAATGATTCTGTGTTGAAGTTCTCTCGAGAAGATAGATAAATTTCTCTCACCCTAGAGATAAGGTTCTCGGAAGGTAGCTATGCCGAGGTTCCCTTAGGTCCTGAATAGCACCCGTAGTAAGTCCCGCTTGGCAAGTGGCTGCTAAGGGTAGTTTTAGGTGTTGGGTTGTTCGAAGGTTCGCTAGGATTTATTGGAAGGTTCACATAAGGCCAGAGGTGGGGTTCGCATAAGGATCTACTTTGGTTTTGCTAGGAGATTTGGATTGGTTCTGCAGAGAGTAGCAAGAAGCAGAAGGTCAAGTAGAAGAAGGAGACAAACACATGAGATAAGCAACAATCTTCAATCTTCATTCTCTGTCGGAGGAAGCCTCTGATTTAGTAATACTCATGGCTTTTAAACACAAAATTTTAGGTTCTAATTATTATTAAAATTAAGTCTTTAATTAATAGACTTAATAAATAAAAATAATTATTTTAAGTTTTACTTGATAAAACAAGGACTTGGCCATAAGATAATTTTTTTTGTAAAAAGTTAAGCTAAGGTCGAGACACAAAAATTGATGAAACGAGAAAGCGTTAATTTCGGGATAAAACCAAACTTAGCATCGATGATTACACAAAGACAAACATAACTTCTCTAAATACCCTAGGTCAAGATAAAGCTTCTAAAACAATGAGTAGGAAAAGGTATATCATAGCAAGTACTTATTTGGACTAAGGATTGAAATTTCTAGATAACAAGAGATAGGCAGGTCATTGCAAATTTTTCCAATATTTCAAAATTTTGGCGATGTAAATTCATGTTATAACATAGACACCATCTGGGGATGGTGTCTCCATGTGAGGCACATAATAATTTTAGACCATGTTCCTTCACTATCAATTCTTGAAATCATGCCTTTTTCCATCTCAATAACCCTATGATTTTATAAACCCTGTAAATGCCCCAAGCCAGCTCTAGAACTTTCTATGTGCAGCCCTACTTTGAAAACCCTCTGAATTCACAACTGAACAAACTGTTTGCAAACTTAAAATAAAGCACTCTATTGCTAAACTGCAAACTGTTCTAAGTACTGAAATTAAACCATACAAAAAATAAATGCTCATCTGGATAGCTTATGTATATACACTGGTCTCCTACTCTAATCAACAACAAGTTCACTCATCAAGTAATATGAAATTTCCAATAAATCCAACAAAATATTTTATGGCTAAGATGATCATACCTTCCACTTATAGTTAACCAAGAAAAAAGAAGTATGGATGACTAAAAACCAATGTGCATCTTAAATCCATACTTAAAGTGAAGGGATAAATAAAAATTATCTCTAGTTGATGACTCAAGAAAAAATGCCATGGAATCTTAAAGACATGAAAAATTACCTCCTCTTGATCAACTATAAAAGATATGCATCCTTCATCCACAAATCTATCCTCTTTGTATGGATCAATGAACTCAATTTATGGGATCTCTGTTTTTCTGATGAAGTAAGGCTATTGCACTAGTACATATTCTAGAGATCCAACATTTGTACTTTAAGATACAAAGGGAAACAAAACCTCTATATGAAACTCTTCACTAGTTTCTTCATTGTATAGCACTAAATTTGTGAAGATGCCTGAATATACTGATTTTGAAAATTGACCTTAAAAAACAGAGATTGGATTTTTTTGGAATTTCCTCTTCAACGGGAAGCGTAGAAAGTAGTGGTGTTGAAATGAACTTTGTATGTGGATGGATTTCTTCATCAAAATTAACTACCTACTCAATGAAATTTTGACTCTAAATAATAGGAGTAGGAGAATGAATTGTATTTTGTTTTTGAGGAAACTCTTGAATATCGTCAGAATCACCTTCTTGTTCACAATCATCATCAGTAAATACTTTTTTATCTTCACTACTAGAAGAACAATTTTTTATATGCTCTACAACTAACTGAAATTGTTCAATGGAACAGTTCTCTAAAAGAATTTTAGTTCTAGAAATTCTTCTATAGTGATAATAAAAAAATTCACAAAATTCTTTTAGAGAAGAAATACTTCTAGGAGGTAGATATTTGTACCATTGTCTAGCATCTCCTTCCAGAGAGATCGTGAACATTTTCATGAGCACGTCTTCATGAAAAATTCCCAGTTGGTTCATGCACTTATGAAAATCTATCAAGTGTAATGCAGGGAAATCATCATCATCTTATTTGAATCTTGGAAGATAGTCTCCCCAGTCTTTTGTACTAGGAATAACATTAGGAAAACCTTTTACATTTGAAAATCAAAAGGATCATATCTTGTAGTGATCTTTGCAACAAAAGAACTTGACCTTTAAAGAGAGTGGAGTCGCCAGTGAAATCATAATGGAGTCTTCGAGTGAATAATCACACAACCTGTTTATGATCCATGTTCACCTTCAAGAACTAGATATGATCTTCATAAAACCCTGGGGAAAGTATCTCAAACCTTTGTCCTTGGAAACAATGCCAAAAATAATGTTGTAACTTGAGATGGTTCCTGGTTGTCTAGAAACCATGCCGAGACATATTTAAACCAACTTTAGGCCACAAGCTGACTCTTGGACCAGAGAGGGCTCTCTCATATGATTTAAGAATGCTCATTGCACATTTTCACTAAGAAACATTTCTAACAATAAGTACAAGATGACATATTTAAGTAATAAAGAACATGATAAACAGAGTGGGTCGAGATAAGATGACAATCGACTGAAAATAATAACAACAGAACTCTAAACCAAAGGCCTTTTCGTTGGGTATGGAGTCTCATTGACCTAAGCATATAAGTTGTGAATGATAGGTGGAGGAATAATAAGAAGACATTTAAATCTCAAACATAATAGAGGGAAAAAACAATCTCTATCAATCTAAGATGATGAAGGTAAACAAGGCATAAGATTAGGAATCCAGTATGTAAAATGAATATTAAAACTTGGGTATTTTAAAGAATGAATCCATAAATGAGATGTTCATAAATGAAATTTTCTAACAACATTTGAAAACATAACATAATTGGAAAAGGTCATTACCAATAAAATATTTTCACCATTAAGAAATACATTCATTTCACACTAGGAAAAACCAAATAGTCACTATTGTAAATAAAATTACACTGGAACAAGAACATGTTTGATTAAATCAAGAATATCAATACAATAAACATAAGGAAAACAAAGTTCATAAACAATAAGGCATGAATCCTTAAGAAAGGTCTCTGACTCATACATTTACAAAAGACTGGCCTCTTGGGCTCATTCTTCTTGAAAAACACAATCTCTTTTCTGCTAAGAATTTCCTAATACACTCCCCTCCTTTGTTAAGATCCTCTGCTATTTCTTTAACTTCTTCTAATGTTGATTTACTACCTTCACTTATGGAATTGGTTGCTCAATTGCTGCCTCAAAATCTGCTTTCAAATCTAGAACTTCTTTTCTAAAAATATAGTAGAGATAAGATCCTTGAGAGAGATCGACACCTCCTGGGTTAACTGTCCTAGTTACCTTGGAAATAAGAGTTTGAATTGACACCTTTGTTCTTTTATGTTGTCACCTATATATTATCTAACAACTGTCATAACATTTCTACTAGTTATCTAGAAGATTTCGAATCTTTGGGTATCTTCTAGAAATAACCGTTTAAAAAAAAAAACTTGAACTGTCCCATAGAAAAATCTGATGATATCACAACTTGTGTCTTTATTGACTACTAATACCTACTCCAACATCTATCATCATCACCAATGACCAATGTCATGTCATTTTTCCTACTCTTTATGAGGTCAACCACACCATCTTTTTGCAAAGGAGCAACTCGACAATAAATAACTACTCTTCATGATATTGCCAAATCAAAGAGCTCTTTCTCTGAGTCATTTTCCAACATGTAAACAAGGATCGTGCCATTAATTACAAGTACCAAGGGTCCATGCCTCTCTGTTGCATATTATGAGTAAGAATATTACATGAAAAACAATGGAAATTGCGTGGTCCATGTTATCCACTAGCCTAGGGATAACTAAGGAGATCACGTCTCGAGGCCCACGAGTCCTAGATATGGAGTACCGAGAGCCAAATGACTTGAGCATGGCCCCTCTTTTATTCAGTGCAATCTACTACCACCAACAACAATATCCATCACACGAGCCTGGTCCTGAAGTAGCGGTGAGTCTTGGTCCATGAGGTAATGATTCTAGGTATCATGGTATGTATCACTCTGATTTTTGAAGCATTTGAATATGTTGTATTAAATCCTTCTTCATTTCATGATGCTTGCTTGGAAATTATTCTCTTTGCCTCATTCATACCTGGAAGGGTGACATGGTTCCCTAGTAAGTTGATCTCCTTTTAGGATGGGTTGCTACTGGGTGGATCTGTGAAAAGTCATTGTTCATTCCCTGCATACTTACCACTTTCCATATTTATTCCTTTCATATCCCCTATCCTTATTTGGGCGTTGGGATTGGATACACTAGGAAGGGTTGTACCTTACCTCATGGGAAGAAGGGGGTAAAGGCCTAGAGGGTAAAAGTAGCTGGCAAGAGTTAAAATCCATTGTTGAAACCTTCGATATGCTTCACCAAGGTATCCCCAAGAAAGCAGTGAAAATCTTCTCAGTAAGAAAAGAGGACCCATAAGATAACATAAACACTCAAGGTACTAGTTGATGGATAGGAGGTCTCATCATGAGCCAACCTATTATGACCATGGGCATGTAGTGGTATGGCACTACCACCTATCTAGTCACCAATCCAGGGTAGTGGATCTTGGTGGCATAGCCAAGAGAAATGAGGTTTCATCATGAGCCAACCTTCTCATATCCGTGAAATGTTTGTGGATAATGCTATTACCTCTGGTCATCAATCCAAGAAAGTGTCCCTCAACTATTTCCTTGAAGCACAAGAGAAAAATATAAAAACAAATAAAGCTAAGAGTAAAAGGCAATGAATGAGCTAGGAAACAATTACATTTATGACAAGGTGTAGCTCTCCCTCTGCAAAGGCAACCATAGGTAAGACTTTACATTTCCCTGCTATTACATGCACCCCATGTGATCCAGGTGGATATCGGTGGCCACCCACCTTTTCCAAATGGCTCAAAACAGTTTTTTGGCCATTTTGGCAATTTACTATTTTTAGCAGGTTTTAACTTCCGAGGCCATTTTGAGGGTCCAAATGAAGGTTTTTCGAGATCGAGGTTATCAATGATATCCGAAGGCATATTAATCCCCCAAAATGAATCTCCTCGACAATACCTTTCCAATGAGCTATCACACGCCTAAAACGGAGATCGTATGCAAAAGTTACGACCCCGGGAAGTTGATGTACTCACTTACCCAAACGGGGCCC
>SNQJ01S0002979.1:37815-49570 GCA_010110895.2 Picea sitchensis
CTCTGTACATTTCTCTGATTAATAGAAATCGTGTATTACTGTATATCTGTGTTTATGGTTGCATCTCTGATACATTTCTGTTATATTATTGAATATCTGCAATATCTCTGTACATTTATTTATTATATCTCCACTCTCATTTCGCGCCGAAAATAATCCGGATCAGTCGTATTAGAGCAGGCTGCTCTTGATCATTTTTTTCAGTGCATGTCCCCGACGAGGTCCGAGTATAGCAAGTTGGGTCTCAAGCTTGTCTCTCTCGAGGACAATCTCTCTCGCACACCCAATAAACCCTCAATGGCAGAAGAAAATAAAAACGATGGAGCAGATGATCCTATCAGTCTGTTGCTTGAGCAAGCTCTCACGCGACAGAGGAACGAAATGATGGAGAATTTTTCCCACATCCTTCAACGCCTTCCGATAGCATCAGGCACATCTTCATCAAGCGACCACTTTGGAGGCACCTCTCCTTTCAAGGTACAGGTTAATTTTGATATTCCCATATTTGAAGGTCAAATAGATGTAGATGCCCTAGATAAATGGTTAAATCTGCTAGAAGGTTATTTCTCTGTTCATAATTTTTCAGATAAGGAAAAGATCACCTTTGCAGTCCTTAAGGCTCTCCCCCAGGTCAAACATTGGTTGGAAACTTACTAGGAGCAGAGTTCCATAGAGTATTTTGGAATATATGGAGCCGAGCCCACTTGGGAATTTTTTGTGGATGCGGTAAAGGAAGGGCCGAGCCCACTTGGGAATTTTTTTGTGTCAGGCAGAAATCCTCCGAGAGAAAATCCACCAGCTCCTCAGGTTCGGAACCCTAACTTTAGGAGAAACCCTCCTCAAATTAGACAGAGAGATCCTAGGGATCAAAGAGAGTAGAGGGGTCCAGATCAGCAGATCAGACCTCCCCTACAAGAAAACTATGCTGACGAGGGGGAGGAAGTAATTGAAGAACTGGAGGATACTCACATAAATCTCATGGGAATTCACAACAACGAAGCTATTTTCCTTACCCAAGAAGAGAAAGAACTCTTTCTTATCAATAAAACAAAAGTAATTGAAGAAGATGAAGATGCAGAACATCAGGCATTTGAAAATGCCATTTTGGAGGTACACCGACAGTATAATCTGCGGAGTAAAAAGACAGAAGGTAGTTCGCCAAAAAAGATGGTTGAAACAAAGAAAGTAGTCGAAATTAAGAAGGCCTCTGAGCCAGATTCCGAGGAGATTCCTGAGAAGAGCACTGTCGAAGCTCCCCCGAAGAAAAACCTTACTATTATGAAAAGGCCGTCACAGCCCGAGGTTTCACCTGTTAATCTACCAAGTACTTCTGGACAGAAGAATATGGTGGACAAACCAGAATTGACGAGCCAAGGCAGAGCTCCTACACCTTTCAGCATGGAGGGGGAATTGGCCAAAGTAAAAATTCCCATACCACTTACCAAGTTGATGAACAAAAATGTTTATCGTTCACAGGTGATTAAATAACTGACCATTGAACTTGACATAGGCACGAAGGCCTTAACCATTGTATCAGCAAATCATTCAGACACTGTGAACCTTACTGAATATCAACCCGAACTTCTTTTCGGACCTGAAGTAGATGGTCGAGATGATACTGGTGAGGTCTCTCCTTTTTACATCAGTCTAAACATACATGACCTGATATTGCATAACGCTATGCTGGATTCGGGTGATTCCCACAATCTGATGCCCAAAGCAGTAATGGAGAAACTGGGACTGGAGGTCACCAGACCTTATAAGGATTTACACTCATCTGACTCTAATAAAGTTAGATGTATTGGTTTGATCAAGGACCTATGCATCACCTTGGTTCAGATTCCTGTGAAGAGCATGGTAATGGATGTGGTAGTTGCATACATCCCACCGAAGTATGGAATGTTGCTATCCCGATCTTGGGGGGCTAAGTTGAAAGGAACCCTGCAGCTAGATATGTCTTACGCCACTATCCCAGTTTTTGGGAAACAAAGAAGGCTATATAGAGAAACATTGATGAAGTACATGGTCAGTAGCCAAGAAAAACCACACAATTATCCCCTCTACTCTGCGCATTCTGACTTGGATTCGTTTATCTTGTACAATGATGGTGACATGGGAGAACAAGATACTCAGTCGGTGGAAGATACATCTAGTCAAGACGAAGGCCAAGAAATCATTGAGGTAGCAAGGATGAAGAACATGATAACTGAAGAGTTACCCGTTGATTTCTGGAGCATGGATTTTGATGGAGCAGTGAGCAAAGAAGGAGCTAGAGTAGGAGTCTGGCTATATAATCACAGAAATAGGTATTCATAAAACCATTCTTACAAATTAAATTTCGAATGCACTAACAATATGGCTGAGTATGAAGCCCTGATGCTCAGTCTGAAGCTTTTGAAAAGAGTTGGTGCTCAACAAATAATGGTAAGAGGTGACTCTGAATTGATAATCAAGCAAATCAAAGGTGAGTACGTTGCGAAACACCCACGTCTTAGAGCTTATAGGAACGTTTTTCTTGATGCCTTGAGATGTTTTACTGAAGTTGACTTGCAGGTAATGCTGAGGGGACAAAACATTCTGGCGGATGGATTGGCTACTTCAGCAGCCACCTGTAAGATTCCTTTCTGCTCGACTCGTCCATACACCGTTGAGGTGAAATGCAGACCAAACGTTCCCGACAATATCAGGTAATGGCAAGTGTTTGGTAATGATGATCAAATCGAAGACTTTCTGTAGTGTAAAAACGATTTTGAATGTACAAATATAGATTTAGAGAACGAAGATGAAAATGTAAATAGTTCTGATTTTGAAATCGATAGTGTAAATAGTATAGATTCAGGAGAATTAGGCGATGACGAACTCGATGCTGAGGTTTTACATTTGAAAAGAAATTTTTTGCCTAGAGGTCTAGTTCCTTTAGAGGACTTGTTTGATTTTAACGACGTAGCCAAAAAACCGAAAATCGAAGCCCATGGGCAAGAGGTAAAAGACTGTAATATAGGGACTGAAGAGAAACCTAGGATAGTCAAACTGTCTAAATCATTACCCCTAGAGAAAAAACGCAAATACATTGAGTTGTTCAAAGAATATTCGGATGTCTTTGCCTGGGGCTATGAAGATTTGAAAGCTTATGATACCAGCATCATACAACACAGGATTCCAATAAAAGAAGACCAAAAACCATTTATTGAGAAACTTAGGAGGATAAATACCAAGTTGCTCCCTCTGATATAAAAGGAAATCAAAAAAATCTATGATGACAAAATCATAGTTCCGTTGCATTTTTCCAAATGGGTCTCTAATTTGGTCCCTACATGTAAGAAAACTGGGGAAATCAAACTCTGCATAGATTTCCGAAATCTGAATAAAGTCTCCCTGAAGGATTTACAAAAAGGACCAGCGGTGATGACTGGGTGTAGAAGAGAAGGTGGTGCACATGCTTTGTTAGTGTAAAGCTGGCATTTATCACATCATTTCATGGCATGGATGTAGTCGTGAAATAATGTAGGCCAAAAGTAACCTGCGTGGATGATTTTTTGAATGGTGGACATCCCTGAGAGATGGCCTCCATAAGCGTCGTTGTGGCAATCATTCAAGGATCTGTCAACCTCATCAATAGTTAAGCATCAACGGAGTATGGTGTTGACTCCTCGCCGATATAAGATGTCCATGATGAGGAGGTAGCAAGTTGCCTGGTGACAAACATGTTGACGATCATTTCTGGAGAGGTGGTTTCCAAATTTTTATGTTCGTAGATAGACAAGAAGACCGCCATACCAAGGGTCATCTGAGGGAAAAAAAAAATATGTTCATCGAGGAGGTTGGTATTGACCGGTGGACTGGTAGTGTCGGAAGGAAAAGCCATGATAAGTTCGACGAGGATGAGAGATTTCTTTCTCTTGGGTGTTGAAAATTCGAGATCGTATTCCTGAAGGATGATGATCCATCGACCAAATTTACTGTTAATTTGTCGACGACTGAGTAAGTATTGCATGGGGTTGGAATCTGCGATAATTTTGGTAGTTCGAAGCAGGATGTAATGGCGCAGTTTCTAGACTGTGAGGACAACTATGAGAGATATATTTTCTTCATGATTGTACTTCAAGGGTGTTCATGAAAGGTTTTTACTAATGTAATAAATCACATGCTCATGGGCATCATCCCCTATTTGGACGAGCACTCCCTCTACTGAAACGGCTGAAGCTGATATATAGAGGAGATAATCACGGTTATAGTCAGATGGACTAATCAACGGGGCATTGGAGAGAGTCGCTTTGATATCATCAAAAGTGGTTTGGGCATGTTTATCCCATTGAAATGGGATGTCGTGATGAAGTAAGTGAAGGAATCCATGTGCACGAGTAGTGTAATATGGGACAAAGCGTCGTAAAAATTTGGCTTTGCCTTGAAGGCTCTGTAGTTGGCGTAAATTATGTTGGGGTGGAATTTATGTGATGGCTTGGACTTTGAGGGGGTCTATAGTAATGCCACATTGGGAAACTATGAACCCAAGAAGGTGCCCAGAAGTGACGCAGAATACGCACTTGAGGGGGTTTAAGTGGATATTGTACTGATGACACATGTGGAAGATGATTCGTAGATCATCAAGATGCTGAGTGAGTTTCTTAGATCGGGCGGTGAGGTCGTCTAAGTATGCGAGGATGATATGAGCCAGATCGTGAAAAATGCATGTCATGGCCCGTTGGAATGTGGCACCGACATTCTTGAGGTCGAATGGCATGACACGATACGCAAAGGTGCCCCAAGGGGTTGTGAATGCGGTTTTGTACTGATCGGCGGGGTGAATTTGGATTTGGTTGTAACCAGAGAAACCATCCATGAAGGACAAGGCCTCGTGACCTGCGCAATCATCGATTATTTGGTCGATGAAGGGCGTTGGAAAGTTTTCATTGGGAGAGGTGTGATTGAGGTCACAAAATTCCATACAGACATGGATAGTGCCCTATTTTTTGTTAACAGGGACAGGGTTGGAGACCCATGACGTATAGGCTATGGGGTAAATGAACCCTGCAGTGCGTAGTTTGTCAATCTTGGCTTTGATAGCCGCTGCTTTGGATGGGTGTAACGGTCACTATTTTTGGTGGACGAGTGTGATATCAGGCCAGGTGTCTATGCGATGTTCGACAATAGAGGAATCAAGGCCAGGCATCTCTGTGTATGACTAGGTGAAAATGTCTTGATATTCCTGGAAGAGAGCTTTGTATGTGGTGAGTTCTTCTGGAGAACATGCAGCGCCAATGGTGATTTCCTCAAGAATTCTAGATTTGATGGAAATATCTATTTTGATGGTTGGGGATATATTCACCATATTGCCTTCCTCGAAAGCGTCGAGGGAAGGGATAGGGTTATTGAACCAATCTATATGCCCTGATGGGAGAAAATCTTTGGTTTCGACTGTGTATATGGGGTGTTGGTTAGGAGGCAGGAAGGATTCCTGTGAAATAAAGAGCGCTCTATGGTGGAGCGCATCCCATGGGTAATCGGGGGTAGTTAACTCCTTGAGGATATCTTCATCACAATGAAACTAGCGTGAATATAGGGGATCGAGAGGAGTGATCTCGGTGATTGTCACTGTGGAGTTATCTCCTTCTGATAAAGACATAGGGGGATTGATGGAGGTGGATTGCGATGGTTTGCTTGACATAAACCAAATATCCATATATTGTGGGTTAAAAATGGTAGTCGGGCATAGAATGTTCGTGGGGAACTGAATTGGAGAATTGGGGGGATTTGGGGGTAACTCCGCATATAAATCATCTAGGAACCAGGGGGGATAAGGGAGTGCATCAGGTTCTAGTGGGAAGATATGAACCATATCAATTGATGGGGTAAGGGTATTTATCGAGTCTATCAGAGGAGGCGGGGTATGATTTTGAATAGGGGCCAGTTGACGATGCATTTATTCAATGATCTTAGGATATTGATATGTGAAATGGTCAAGTGATTCGCATAGAGAGAAAGGACATCTCATGCATTCATTGACTGAGGTTGTGACATAATGGATGTCAGTGACAAGAGTTGACGTGGGTGTTTGCTGAAAGATCTGTCGTACAGTTGTTAGTGTCTGTTGGAATTGAGATCACGTTGGACAGTGGTGTGTGTAATGGCCATATTGTGAATAGACAACGCATGTGAATTTGGTTCACAATCCTTTGTTACTTGTGGTCTGTGAGACAGTGCCAATACTGGAGGAAGCGATGAGCGGTGGTGGTGTTCGAGGGAGTTGGATGAGATTACGTAACTCGGGGAGAGATTGGCATTTGTTGGTGGGGTGTTTGTCTTTCTCGCATAGTGCACAAGGAGTTTGGACGTGTGGGGGAAGTGGAGTTGTGGGATCTTTCTTCTTGCGCTTGCCCCTATCTGTAGCAGGGGGGTTAGTGAGTGGGGGTGTAGGGGGTATGGTGGGAGTGAGTATGGGGATCTGCATCGGGATTCCTTCTGTTTGGGGAGGGAGGGATGGTTGAGGGACCATCTTAGGTGGATGTAAATACCAAACTGGGATTGCCAACACCATATTAGGAAGGGTAAGTGTTGCAGCAACCTAGAAAGCTTGTACACTTGGTGGGGGTTAAAAAAAAGGGATTTGGGTAAGGGCTTTGGGGACTATTTCCCAAACCGGTATCTGGCGCTAGGGAAGATCAGGAACGGGTCAAGCTGAATTAGTTCTAGGGGATTCCTGAGGGAGAAGTTCTGCGACTAGTGGGACGTCAGGGATGAAAGAGGCCTCGATGGAAGGGGGGTTAGTTTTAGTTGTTGTTCCGTTGGAGGATATGACACATACTTGTGCGGAGGGATGTAGGAGCGGTGGTGCTCTATGGTAGGTCCATAGCAAGGATGGGTCTTTGAATATTCTGGGGCCCATCTCAATGAGTGGATAGGCATCGGGATTAGTGTGGATAAAAGGGAGGATTTCATCGATGTTGGATGAAAGGTTAGGCTCGTAATTTGATACTTGATCGATGGTAATGATATTTCCATTATGGGGAAACATCATGGTTCGGAATATCGAAGAGGCTACGGCATTCATAGCATACATGTAGCTACGACCAAACAACATATTGTAGTTGAGAAGGGTGTTGATAACCTCAATTTCAATCATAATGGTTTTTCCCCCGAGCTCGACAAGGACATTTTGGAAGAGTCCTTCGGGGGATGAGGGTCTACCATCATAGGCTCTTAAGGTAATGGAAGATGGTATGATTTTGGGGGAACCAAGTTTCTACCGTACAGATTTGGACATGATACAGGTGGATGTGCCTTCATCAATGATGCATCGGTGAACTGTAATGTTCCAATTTTTTACAGGGATTTGAAAAGCAATAAGAGCAGGGAGGTGAGGTTCTTCGCTATCGAGGTCAAATGTGATGAGTCGGGTATCGACCGGGTTGAATACTCCCAGGGAAGAAAGTAAGGACTTCCGCTAGGTGGGACAAGTTTGAAGGACCTCTAAGACTGACATTACAGCCGGGGATTGTGCCATGTCATCGACCAAACTGTAATTATGAGCTTCCCTAGCTTGAGGATTGTGGACATTCCTACGCAATGGGATGCGAGGAATATGAAGGGAGGTTTTAGTATTAGGGTGAGGAATTATGAGAGGGGGTCCTGTTGTGACTGGAATTGCTTCTAAGGTAGTGGGAGCGAATTCAGGGGGTGTGCTATACTGACGAATCCGTGTTTGCAGAAGGACTTCTTCCTCACTAGTAAGGAGGATAGTGCGATCGGCAGAGGTGCCCGTATTGGGATATTGTCCCAACTTTGGTGGGGTAGGCTTCATGTCTAGTTGGGTATTTATGACCCCTTGGTGTGGGATGGAGTTTTGTAGTACAGCTGGGGAGGGTTGTTGTACATATGGTTGTGGGGCTTGCTGAGGTGCAAGCGGTGCTAAGGGACATGGTCCATTCAAAGAATCTTTCATCAGTTTAAAGTCAGCAATTTGGGGGAAATGGTGAGTATAGTGACCAAACTCACTGCAAAGGGCTCAAGGGAAGGTGGTCCTAACATTGTTGTTGTTCCTTCCTTTATGTTTGTTGTTGTTTTGATGCAGGAGCATCGTCAACATCAAGCGAGCGTGGGGGAAAGCGCCACACATTTTGAGCATATGTTAAATTTTTTTAAAACTTTTGAAGAGTGGATGCGCCAAACTTAAATGTGATAGTTAAGGAGAGGTGTACTTATGCATTGTATGGGACCTTGAGCGATCCTCTCTCGTCCATAGTAGGTAGAAGGCATTTATGTAAGTAGGTAGAATTGAATATTAGATTAGACAGTTTTAGAAGGAGTAGAGGGAAAACGGATATAGACACCCTCATTGTGTGTTGTAACATAGTTAGAAGCATTGGAGCATAGAAGAGAAGCAGAGAGTTGTGTAAGAAAACCCATGTATTGATATTTGGATTAATAGAAAGAGGTTGATTCAAATTCATGGTTTTGTGTTTATTCTCTGTGTATTGATGTTGAATGATATGCTCATGAATGTTTGCTTCCTGGTATACATTTTCTTTTATATGTTGTGTATGTGATTTCATGGTTTGAGTTTGAAGTCTGGAAGGAAGAAGAAATGAGTTTTAATTCTTTCTCTGTCTGAGCAAGATTCATGTAAGGAGTGCAGTTGAATTGTTCGCAAGGAGTGCATTGACAAGGAGTCCAGAGGGTTGTCTCTGAAATCTCAGGAGAGGTAGCTCTCATTCTCATTTCCTCAGAGTGAAACTAGGCACAAGAGCTTTGCAAGGAGTGTGTAGGCTAAGGAGAGTCTCAGGGTTGCGAACCTGAGAAAAATATTGAAGGATTGTTGTTGCAGGTGTGCACAGAGTCGAAGTACATAACACCTGAGAGTGGTTGGAGGTCACCTCAAGGAGTGCATGCAAGGATCCTCTTTGAGGTTGAAGTCGTGAGAAGCCCAGGGGGAGTAAAGCCTTTGAAAACGTAGAGGGGCATCGAATTTTTGTAGCACAAGAGGAAAAGTCCAGGGAAGAGTCCTTTGTTTCCTTCGTAGAAATCACCAAGGGAAAGGGATCGACGGTCAGAAATTTGTGGAGAGGATTAGCGAAATCCTGCCAGTCGTCAGATTTGCCAGAGAAGTGAGGAGGTTACAGTCGCATCAGAGTTCAAGCGCAGGAGATCATGGACCGCCGGATCTTCACATAGACACCCGTCAGTCGTTGGATTGACCAGGATTTGCACGGAGTTTAAGCTTCATGAACGGGAGGAGGAAAGTTCCGACGAGAGGCATGGCCATCGGAATTTCGGTATTCGCGAAATCGGGAGTCACGAGGACGAGTGATCGGGAATTTTCATAGTGAAAATCATGGAATCAATCTGAGCCATCCATCTTGAGGGGACAGGTGGCAATCATCGAGAGCCCGTCGATGTTTCGGAGACCGGGGTTCTAAGTTGACAAAGGAATTGTGTCATCGGGGCATCAAAAGTCTCGAAATCCAGAGGTTGAAACGGTATAGCCCATCTTGAGGGGACACGCGGTGAATATCTAAGATCTCGGGAAAAGTATCGAAAGGGAAGACTCCATCAGATTTTTAATATTCGGCAAATCGGAAGTTATGTGGCCAAAGCATCGGGAAAATCCATGTTGAAAACCCCGTAGACGATCGGAGCCGTCCATCAGTTGGGACACGTGGGCGAGATCGGAAGCCCATCGGCATTTCAACCATCAGGACTCACATAGGTAAGGGTTTTGGTTTTGTAGTTGGAAAAAACCCGAGGGTCAATCTGAACCGTCTATCCACTTGGGACACGTGTCAGAAATCAAAAGAGAGTCGGGGATCGACATTTCGTGAGTTCTGGAGACGAGGAAAAATTGCATTTCAAAATCACTAAGTCCAATTTTCCCAAAGAGGAGAGCTCCATGTGGGACCCAACTGACGTCATCTCATTAGAATGAGGCATCGGGAATTTGAAGCCGCAGAGACCCCGAGAGAAAATCAAGACCGTCCATCCTTGAGGACGCGTGGCGACAATCGAGGCTATCAGGGGAAATCTCGACAGGGAAGCCAAATCGGCATATCGGGATTCGGCGTTTCGCGAATCCTGAAGACAAGGAAACTGGAGCATTTGAAATCGTGAATCGTGAAATAGTGAGGAGCAGCGAGGACCTTCCATCCTTGAGGACGCATGGCCGAGATCGAAGCCTTCGGGAAATTCCCTGAAAGAAAAAGTCAATTGTCAGGAAATCAAGAGTCGAGAAATCGGAAATCCCGTGGACAAGAGGCCCAATACATATTGACACTCGAAACCTTGAATCTCGATAAGAGATAGGATTGTGGTCATATAAGGCAGGGCCGTGTGGACTAGGAGCATAGCTAGGAGGGGCTAAAGCAAAAAAAATTAAGTGCATCGGGATATCGTAGATTGGGGATTCGAGGAAGCAAGTGTTGGTGACATCGGGGATTGGAAAACCCTGAAACCCGATTGTTATTTTCTATTGAGAATGGATAAGCGCTCAAGCCTAAGGGCTGTAACGAGCAGGACAGACCTGTGGGTCAAATATTAATAAGGATTCTAGGGGAGAATCAAAGGAGCCACTCCGGCTCAAGGGTAATTTAGAACGATCCTTAAGACCGGGAGGTCAGGCACAAGACCTGCTGAGGTAGGTGTCTGGGTGGACGCTATCATGTTTCCCCCTTATTGGTTTTGATTCCCCTGGTTTTGGTTGCCCCCGGAAGACTGGTTCTTCTAGGGTTGGTTCTGGTTTCCACCTGGTCCTGGATTATTATTGTTCCAATTTTTTCCTTTCTTTCTGGTATTTTTTGATTAATGGGGTGGATTTTCCATGTTCAGCTGTTCAAAATTTTTATATTGTTGAATGGGAGAGGGTTGAAAAAAATTAACCCCAACGTGTGGTGGTCCTTATGGTGGAGCCATAGGATGTGGGGGGGCAAAAAATGGAAAGTATGGATTATGTTGAGGCGATGATCCATAAGGTACATAGGAGGGTGTGGCGCTTTCACTAGTGCTTAGAGTATAGGCCGAGGTACAGGGAGTACCGACACTTGGTTGGATAGGTGGGTGGTTTAGGGGTGTCGGTGGGGGTCCACTTATGGGTGGAGTCAGGGCAACAGGGTATGGTTGTTGATAAGGTGGAGGAGGATAATAAGGGATTCCTCCATATGCCGGAAGATATTGAGGTGAACCATACATGGGTGGTTGTTGAGGCGGTGGGTTATCGTGTGTAGTGTTACCAATCAATCTGTCTGATGAGTGAGACATCCCAGGTTTGTCTTGGCCAAATGGCACAGGTTTTGGGGCATCCAGGAGTACCGTGTATAGGTATCTAGACTGGGCGTAGAAGAGTTCAAAATGTTGGGTCTTGCTAATGGATTCTCTTCAGTCTGGGGGAAGGTGGCGGATACATCTTTGGCAAGGAGGAAAATAAGTGATTTCAGGAACTAATTGAGACACTTTTGGGGGGTAGCATCAGCTTTGCAGAGGCTACATCACTGACGCCATTCGTGGATGTGGTCGACAATATGTGTAGAGACAGTTTGTTTGAAATATGAGAGTAGTTCGAGGCCATTGTCATGATGAATGGGTAATTGAAAGAAGGTCAAAAATGCTTTGGTCAAGGATTCAAAAGTCGCATGGGACCCAAATTTTTCTTTGACATACCATTTGGTGGATGGGCTAGTGAGTGTACGTTGAAATAACCTTAATCAGATGGAATCATCCATGATGTTGTTCGAAGAACACCATAGGTGAAATGTCATGATATGGTTGGCAG
>SNQJ01S0002979.1:49620-62323 GCA_010110895.2 Picea sitchensis
GTGTGTTGTAACATAGTTAGAAGCATTGGAGCATAGAAGAGAAGCAGAGAGCTGTGTAGGAACACCCATGTACTGATATCTGGATTAATAGAAAGAGGTTGATTCAAATTCATGGTTTTGTGTTTATTCTCTGTGTATTGATGCTGAATGATATGCTCATGAATGTTTGCTTCCTGGTATACATTTGCTTTTATATGTTGTGTATGTGATTTCATGGTTTGAGTTTGAAGTCTGGAAGGAAGAAGAAATGAGTTTCAATTGTTTCTCTGTCTGAGCAATATTCCTGTAAGGAGTGCAGTTGAATTGTCCGCAAGGAGTGCATCGACAACGAGTCCAAAGGGTCATCTATGAAAGCTCAGGAGAGGTAGCTCTTGTTCTCATTTCCTCAAAGTGCAACTAGGCACAAGAGTTGTGCAAGGAGTGCGTAGGCTAAGGAGAGTCTCAGGGTTGCAAACCTAAGAAAAATATCGAAGGATTGTTGTTGCAGGTGTGCACAGAGTCAAAGTACATAACACCTGAGAGTGGTTGGAGGTCACCTCGAGGAGTGTGTGCAAGGATCCTCTTTGAGGTTGAAGTTGTGAGAAGCCTAGGGGGAGTAAAGCCTTTGAAAATGTAGAGGGGCATCGAAAGTTTGTAGTGCAAGCGGACAACTCCAGGGAAGAGTCCTTGGTTTCCTTCGTAGAAATCACCAAGGGAAAGGGATCGAAGGTCAAAAATTTGGGGAGAGGATTAGCGAAATCCTGCCAGTTGTCAGAATTGCCAGAGAAGTGAGGAGCTTACGGTCGCATCGGAGTTCAAGCGCAGGAGATCGTCGACCGTCGTATCTTCACATAGACACCCGTCAGTTGTTGGATTGACCAGGAGTTGCACGGAGTTTAGGCTTCGTGAACGGGAGGAGGAAAGTTCTGACGAGAGGCGTGGCCATTGGAATTTCAGCATTCGCGAAATCGAGAGTCACGAGGATGAGTGATCGGGAATTTTCATAGTGAAAATCCTGGAATCAATCTGAGCCGTCCATCTTGAGGGGACAGGTGGAAATAATCGAGAGCCCGTCGGCGTTTCGGCGACCGGGGTTCTAAGTTGACAAAGGAATTGTGTCATCGGGGCATCGAAAGTCTCAAAATCCCAAGGTTGAATCGGGATCGCCAATCTTGAGGGGACATGTGGCGAAGATCTAAGATCTCGGGAAAAGTATCGAAAGGGAAGACTCCATCGGAGTTTCAGGATTCGGCAAATAGGAAGTTCTCGGCCAAAGGATCAAGAAAATCCATGTTGAAAACCCCGTAGACAATCGGAGCCATCCATCAGTTGGGACACATGGGCGAGATCGGAAGCCCATCGGCATTTCGGCCATCGGGACTCACATAGGTAAGGGTTTTGGTTTTGCAGTTGGCAAAAACCCAAGGGTCAATTTGAACTATCCATCCACTTGGGACGCGTGTCAAAAATCAGAAGAGAGTCGGGGATCGGCATTTCATGAGTTCTAGAGACGAGGAAAACTTGCATTTCAGAATCGCGAAGTCTGATTTTCCCAAAGAGGAGAGCTCCGTGTGGGACCCAACTGACGTCATCTCATCAGAATGAGGCATCGGGAATTTGAAGCCACAAAGACCCCGAGAGAAAATCAGGATCGTCCATCCTTGAGGACGTGCGGCGACAATCGAGGCTATCGGGGGAAATCCCGACAGGGAATCCAAATCGGCATATCGGGATTCGGCGTTTCGCGAATCTTGAAGACAAGGCAACCAGAGCATTTGAAATCTTGAATCGTGAAATAGTGAGGAGCAGTGAGGACCGTCCATCCTTGAGGACGCGTGGCCGAGATCGAAGCCTTCGGGAAATTCCCTGAAAGGAAAAGTCAATTGTCGGGAAATCGAGAGTCGGGAAATCGGAAATCCCGTGGACAAGAGGCCCAATACATATTGACACTCGAAACCTCGAATCTTGATAAGAGATAGGATTGTGGTCATATAAGGCAGGGCTGTGTGGACTGGGAGCATAGCCAGGAGGGGTTGAATCAAAAAAAAGGAAGCGCATCGGGATATCAGAGATTGGGGATTCGAGGAAGCAAGTGTTGGTGACATCGGGGATTGGAAAACCCTGAAACCTGATTGTTATTTTCTATTGAGAATGGAGAAGTGCTCAAGCCTAAGGGATGTAATGAGCAGGACAAACCTATGGGTCAAATCTTAATAAGGATTCCAGGGGAGAATCAAAGGAACCACTCCAGCTCAAGGGTAATTTAGAATGATCCTTAAGACCAGGAGGTCAGGCGCAGGACCTGTTGAGTTAGGTGTCTGGGTGGACGCCATCATGTTTCCCCCTTAGTGGTTTTGATTCCTTTGTTTTTGGTTTCCCCCGGCAGACTGGTTTTGCTAGGGTTGGTTTTGGTTTCCTCCTAGTCCCGGATTATTATTGTTCCAATTTTTTCCTTTCTTTCTGGTATTTTTTGATTGATCGGGTGGATTTTCCATGTTCAGCTGTTCAAAATTTTTATATTGTTGAATGGGAGAGGGTTGAAAAAAATTAACCCCAACGTGTGGTGGTCCTTATGGTGGATCCATAGGATGTGGGGGGGCAGAAAATGGAAAGTATGGATTATGTTGAGGCGATTCTCCATAAGGTACATAGGAGGGTGTGGTGCTTTCACTAGTGCTTAGAGTATAGGCTGAGGTAGAGGGAGTACCGACACTTGGTTGGATAGGTGGGTGGTTTAGGGGTGTCGGCGGGGGTCCACTTATGGGTGGAGTCAGGGCAACAGGGTATGGTTGTTGATAAGGTGGAGGAGGATAATAAGGGATTCCTCCATATGCTGGTAGATATTGAGGTGAACCATACATGGGTGGTTGTTGAGGCGGTGGGTTATGGTGTGTAGTGTTACCAATCAATCTATCTGATGAGTGAGACATCCCAGGTTTGTCTTGGCCAAATGGCACGGGTTTTGGGGCATCCGGGAGTATCATGTATAGGTATCTAGACTGGGCGTAGAAGAGTTCAAAATGTTGGGTCTTGCTAATGGATTCTCTTCAGTCTAGGGGAAGGTGGTGGCTACATCTTTGGCAAGGAGGGAAATAAGTGATTTCAGGAACTAATTGAGACACTATTGGGGGGTAGCATCAGCTTTGCAGAGGCTACGTCACCGACGCCATTCGTGGATGTGGTCGGAAATATGTGTAGAGGCAGTTTTTTTGAAATATGAGAGTAGTTTGAGGCCATTGTCATGATGAATGGGTAATTGAAAGAAGGTCAAAAATACTTTGGTCAAGGATTCAAAAGTCGCATGGGACCCGAATTTTTCTTTGACATACCATTTGGTGGATGGGCCAGTGAGTATACGTTGAAATAACCTTAATCGGATGGAATCATCCATGATGTTGTTCAAATAACACCATAGGTGAAATGTCATGATATGGTTGGCAGGATCATCTCCTGCTTTTCCTTCAAACTTGGGGATGTCTGAAGGGAGTTTGTTAGGCATTGTAGGCCATGCAGGGTTGTGCAATATGGGATCATTGGTGAGTTTAGTCAGATCTAGTATGTTGAGGGAGGCTAAATATGGCATATGGGGGGGTGGCATAGGATTAGTTCCGGCCATAGTGTGAGTGTTCTGAGTACCTGACCCTTCGAGGGGACTAGGTGGGTTTGTACCTCACCCTTGAGAGGAAGTTGGCCCCCTGCTTACGTGTAAAGGAGAGTGAGTGGAAGGTGGACCTTGGGAATTGGACCCAAGTAAGGTGGAACTAAGCAAAGTTGATCCCAAGACAGTGGAACTCAAAGGAGTGTGAGAAGGTGGAGCCGATGAGTTGGCAAGACTAGGAACTCCCCCTAGAATAGGAGGGATATTTAGCAAGCATCTAGAACGATGGGGGTTCTTTGGATCCCCTATGATGTCCGACTATCTGAGTGAATGTGTGCGAATGGTGGTGAGAGTAATAAATAAACAAGAGCTTTTGCTGCAATTTTTTAACCTGCACAATATATATCCAAATCAAATATAATCAGAAGGGTATCATACATAAAGTGTTTTGATAAAGAAGCATATATGTGGATAGGTGGATTTTTCCTACGTGGGGGAACAAATAAAACAAATGCTCATGTCCTAAAATACGTAACATCCTTCCTCTCAAAATAGCACTGGACCTTCCAATAGCACTCGAAAGTGGGGTCTGAAGCCACTGGAAGAGAAACTAGTGAAGGATGAAGCAATCAGTTATAATGAGGGGTAGAGGGGGCACATCTCGAAAGAACTAGCGATATTTCCTAATAGCCACACAAAATCCGATCAAGGTGCAATTGCAACCCACAATTTTCACCTAGGTAGATGTCCTAAAATTTGGTCACTAGGTACGTCGGTCAAAGTGTGGTATTTAGATTTTTGGCCTAAGAAATGGGTCACAGGATGGATCTCGTCCAAGAGGTGGGTGCCTCAAGGGGGGATGCACAGAACAACCAGACCTCGGCCTTCAACCCTTCATGGGTATCTCCCTGACTTATGGTGTTAGGAACACTTAACTTGGAGGATTTAAAGTTCCCTATTTGACAACTTCTATTGTTTTGAAAATGTGAGAACCAGATAACGAGGAGTTATTTGGATGCCTATCCCCGAAATCCTACCTAGACTAAAAGATTTATTTTGGCACCTCCTGTGGAGGAAAACTTAGTGAGTTTTTAGAAAAAAATTAGATGTGGTTGTTTGAGATATTGGGGGTGTGAGCCAATCTCGTTGAAATTAAGTGGGAGTGGATAGTTTCGTCAAGAAAAGAGTGGGGTGTTTCAGAATCCCTTTGGAGGAAACTTACTTCAACCTCCATGTTTCGAGATGAAAACTATGTGAGTGAGAAGTGACTTATGTGTGTGAATGAGTGAAAGTGTGCTGGTTTTTTAATGAATTAGGTGTCACCTTGCTGCATGTGGACTTCGCTTGGTCCTTACAAGTCTTTGATTACCTATTTAACTAAATGTCATTGGTACAACCTTGAGGAATTCAAAATTCCCTAGGAAGCTAGCATGTGGACATGTGGGTCCTTTACTATTCCTTTAACTCCCTAATGTGATTTAATCTAAGAAAGCTTTGAAACTATCCTAGATTGTGATCATGTGGGCATGTATGGGACCGTTACAAAACCTTTAAACTTCCCTAGTGATTTAATCTAAGAAAGTAAATTTCAACACTATCCTATCTTTGTAGCATGTGGGCATGTATGGGCCTGTTATAATCTTGAGATGTGTTTGAAAAATAAACTAAGAGGAGTCCCGAGGGGGCTATTTTCCTCTCCTAAAGATTTTATCTTTTTAAAGGAGATGTAATTGTCTTTCAACCTCTTTTTCATTCTCAAGATTTCTTTGGAGAGTGAGAGAAGAGCATACTCAACATTTGATATCCAATTTCTAGTCCCAATGCAATTTTTATATGTGATGTAGAATGATTCCAACTTTTAGTCAAAGAAATCCATCCATGTGGCGAAATAAAAAGCAAAAAGAGGAAAAATAATGATTTTTAACCCCTAAGTGCCTATGTGCTTTGACTAATCCCTTTATATGAGAGGGAATGTAAGTGTGGTGCAGATTACAACATGCATGGAATCATCTTTAAGAAGGTTATGGGCCTTCAACAGATCATAAAAATCTTACAATGTGTGTTTTTTACACAGGTGCGCAGGTTTCAGACTAGACAGAGGCGCTCTGAGTGCCAATGCATGAATTGAAAAATATTTTTGAGCGCAGGTGTGCGGAAGGTGCAGAGTAATGTAGTGGTTTTGGCGCACATGGGAACGATGCGTGATTATGGGCCAATAAACCCATGCACAACTATCACACGGCCGTGAAGAAAATCCTAGATGGAATTCTCTCAACTTAGCTTTGAATTTGATGTTTTGTAGGTCCGCTTGGGCCGGTTATGGTACCTACAGGTTAATTAAGTAAAAAGAAGATCTAAAATAACCCAAATGGGGTAGGAAATTGATACCTTTCCCCAGTGGAGTCACCAATCTGTTGCGCCTCTTTAGTCACCTAAATGAGAAAAACATAGGTGCTTACAAGCTTAGTTGGGTTAGCTAAGCAAGACAGCAGTAAAGGAAAGGGTTAGAAGAATAAACATAAAATACTAAGCTAAGAATTAAACTAGGAAAGGAAAAAAATAACTAAACTATTGTGCATAAGGACATAAGAACAAGAAACAAATAAGACTCAGGTCACCAATGGAAAGGATTGTATTAATGAAAAGAAAACACCAAAGAGAAAGGGGACTTTGGGTCCCTTCTTCCTCCAAGGGAGGGCTCTTGGACCCCGAAGATTGAGCTCTTCGTACAACTTGGAAACTTGAAAGAAATAGTGAAAGAATCCCAAGCTAACCCACTCAAAAGGTGATGTGGATTGCTCAAATGGAATGGTGCTAGTATGCTCTTGATAAGAAAAGAGGTTTTCACAAGAGAATAGCAGTAGCATAACCTTGCAAATGAATTCCTTGAAAATGTAGTGCACCCATGGCCTTGTTTTATAGCACCACTTTCAGGTATTGTGCAACCAGCTTTTAGTGTGAAAAGGGGTTGTTTAGGGCACCTTTGGGTCTTTGACTAGCCACCCAGCTAGATCCAGCTGAGATTTGGATGTCAAATCGACTTGGAAGCTAAACCAGAAGTGGGTGGGAGGCTGACCAACATCATAAATGCATTATTCTTAGGTGTGTGCGGCTTTTAGCGTCCACAGTCATGCATCGTGCGCATGTGTGTTTTTCCTGCATTTCTTGATGGTGCATGTGCACGCGTGCCCTGTGTAGTCATAGTGCATCTTGATTTTATAAATGGTTGTATAGTTTTGGACATTTTGGAAATGTTTTTTTGGTAATTTTGGTCCATGGGTGAGCTCATAGTTGTTTGAAGATGCTGGATTCCTATAACCATTTGCGGACTAAATTTCAGTGATAACAGACACCTTGTTGATGGTACTTGTACATGTATGATGTATATTCTTGATGCATACTTAAGACACATACATGAGGTACATGTTGTTGTGATATTAGAACACCTTGTGATATTGGCACACCTTGATATTGGCCTACCCAATATCACCCACCTCACTCTGCCACTATACCCCACTATCGTCTGTCACACGTCACACCCCACATACCCGTTCACTAATCAATGCCCTCCATGTGACCATTATTCTCCTAGTCATCACCTCGCACCATAATGGACACCTCTGTGCACTATTTAACCCTGTTTATTCACCACTTCTACACTATTTGTAGATCTAGACACTGTCGACACCGTGCCAAATCCAATTTTTGAGCCAACAGCCACCAAGATCTGTTTTCGATAGACGACATTAACCTGGGTAATTACAATCATACATCAATTCAACTTCAGAACTCTGATAGTCATGGCTCCCAAATCTAAATCCATCGATACATCCGAAAATCCATGTCTTCCCCCTCCCATCGACCTAGATCATATTCCCTTGGCAGATAAAGACTACAAAATTACAGAGCCGAAGTGTGAATTTGACTTCTTCAAATTACACTTCTAGCTAAAGGATATTTTCTTGGATCAAAGTGACAAAATTGGACTCTGGGAGTCCAATTTTCCCCTATACATGTTCCCCCAAACCTTCCACTTCACAGAATTTTCCTTGAAATGCCAAGCCCATTATTTTCCTAGCCAAAGGGCCATCATTTCCTCTTCTGGTAAAACCCTGTTCACCAATACCCCTGAATCCATTAATCAGATGTTACAAATCCCAAGAATTGAATCTGCAATCCCTTTCTCTATCGAAGACCTAAATGATCTTTATCAAAAGCTCTATTTTGCCCCAAAGAGCCTAGATTTTCAAAATATTTATGCCAGAAGATGCTCGGTTGCCCAAGAAAAACCCTCCCTATCCATCTTCCATCTTCTTTGTCAGGGAAAACCAAATTATTTCCACCCTTTGTTACATGTTAGGATATTTTTTAGATGAATGGGTAGATGAACCTATCTTAGTTTTTCTGTCCATTTTCTCCACAGAATAAAAAGCTACAGTCCAATTTGATTTTAGTCAACTTTTGGCTGACAACATACATCAACATGTTTTCAAATTTTGAACAAAATGAATGTTCATATATTCCTCAGTGTTGGCATACTTATTCATGTTTTTTCAGTCAGATAGATTCTCATGTTCTCTCCAGAAATTGGATCGGGAAGGAAACCCTCAATCAGTAACTTCATGGACCTCACTAGTGACAAAAAATTCAATTGATTTCATCTTCAAATACTTCATTGATCAATTTTATCACCTAGTGGTTTCCATGCTCAACAACAAAACAAATCCAAGAATCAATGAACAAGTCTAGATAATTATTCACCTCTCTGATTTGGCCAAAACAGGAGATTGGTATATGTACCAGAACCACATTGAAACAAGAGTATATGGATGTGAATTGCCACCATACATACTGCCAAAATATCTCCCTGTAAGGATCTTTGCATTGGAATACATAATGAACATGGTGAACTCTGATGACATCCATTTTGTATTAGTCAAGAAGAAACAACAACTCAAAATCAAAACCCAAATTGGTTATTTCATATGCAACAATAGAGCTACATGAGAAGAGGTAGACAACCTCTTGAAACAGATGAACTTCACTTGGAGTTTCACATGGAATTATGACCCATTTTGTGTCATCTCATAACTCAAGGTCAAACAAAAGAGAAATCCTTATGCTCATGTACACAAGCATGAGGTAGAAAAGTATATGAATCAGACAGATTGGAAAGAAAATACATTGCTAGAAACAGAAGAGCAGCCTCCCCCTGTCACTGCTTCACATACCAGCACACCTCAAGTAAAAATAGAAAAGAGATCAAGGAAATAGTTTTCCCCTTTAGTCACAGAGGTGTCAGCTGAAGATTTTCAAGTTTACAAGAAGAGGGATAAAAATAGTCACACACCGGACCTGCTTAAAGAAGGAGAAATGCATTCCACCATAGTCATGGAGGGACCACATTCCTCAACCTTCTCAGGTAGTCAATTCATAGTGTCCACATCTTCATCTAAAAAACAAACAGACACTACTCTGATAGCCAAGTCCTCTCATGAGAAAACAAAGTCAAATATCTTTGACAAATATAAAAAAATCAAGCAGAGGAATGAACTCCTAAAAAACAACACATATGCCCAATTCTGGAAGAAGACCTCCATTTTCCATCATAGACTATTGTCATCATTTGACATTGAGAAAGGAAAAATGAAAATGGCATTCCTACAAGCACAAGTCCCTCATCCCAAGACAATTTTTTATGACAAGAATACTTCTTTTGAGTTTGACGTGAAGGAGGTCCATCCAATGGACCAAATGGACATGCACAGGAAAACAGGGAAGATGATATTCTCCACTCTAACAAACACCTCATTTACTGCTTCAAAATTGCAGGTGTCTCTGAATAACATCCAATCCCAACTGAAGCTGGAGAAGATATAATTTTTGGCTAAGGACAATAAGATCAAATCCCTAGAAGAGTTGGTGCTAAATATTGGATATGACCCATTGAATGTCAAGGAAGATGAAGAATTGTTGAAGAAGAAAAATGATGATATATCCTCCTTGAGAAAGCAACTAAAGCTTCCAGCTAGTGAGGATTCACAAGCAAAGGAGGTGGTTGAAACTGAAGGCCACAAAGAGGAGATGTTGAAGTTGATCATGGAACAAAATGTACATATAAGAGAGATGGAGGCTGAAATGGAAAAAATGATAAAAGAGAAAGAACAGAGTGTGCAGATGGATATTATTCCATTGGAGTCAGTCCCTCTGATAGCAGTTAGGACATCAGAAGCATCTAAAATAGTATATATTCCATCAGCCATCCCAGTGCAACTTCCAGATGCTTTTGAGAAGCTTGTGAATTCTATGGAAGACATGTCCCTTCAAGGGGAGGAGATCAAAAAGTTTTAAGAAGAAGTAAAAAGCCTCCAAGACCTGAATTCTATGTTCCAGTCCATCTATCATGTAGAAATGCATAAATCTTATAGACTCAGTCAATAACTACAGTAGTTGTAGAAGGAGACTGTCGTGGAAAAGACCTTATCCGAGGCCAAGGAAAACATTTGGGTGGATATCAGAAAATCTATGGCATAAATATGGCCATTCATATAGATCATCTTTGAAAAACATGAACTATTATAGAATGCCAGAGAAACAATGGGGAAAATAAGAGAAGAGCTAGGAGAAATACCTAAAGAGGCCACTGAGCTTATCAGATTCCTAAAATCCAAAAACAAGCAGGAGTTAGATGCAATGGAGATTGAAGACAAGACAGAGACCATCCTTGAGGTCAAGAAGGTCTTGACCAAGAAAGGATTGATGTTGTAGGTAGAGGAGAAGTCTCGAGTGATGTACATTGGAGTTCAGATATTTTTCAGCGAGATTGAAGTACTACACAAGAAGGGTCTTCCTGAACTACTAGTATTGAATGACAAGCTCGTCACTCTATCAGATTACAAGCAGAAGATTAGTGCAATGGAAAAGGATAGTTCCAATTTTGTAGGCATATAGGGAATCATTACAGAAAAAGATTTCCTAGAAACATTACAGTTGGAACTGAGCAGCTAGCATGAGATAAAACATATTTTCATCACAAAGCCCACTTTTTCCAAGTACATTGAGATGGACGAGATATACAAAAAGCTACTCAAGGTTTCCATATATAGTGAAAAGAGATGGGGAGATTTATGTTCTTTACTTGATTAAAGGTAATTTTGAGGTTCGAGTCAGCATGGAGCAGACAGTCAAGTCAAATATAAGAGTCACCAACTACTTCCACAAAATCAGCACCAAGGATCCAAATAGATCAACAAAATTCCTATATTTTGTAATATGAGATCTAACTAGATAGATTTTTCCTCCATAATATCCTTGTCATTTATGATAAGATAAGATGTAAATTATTGTATAAATACTTCTTCCTTAGAAGTATTGAGGGTTGAATTTTGCACCCAGGAGTTATTGTGTAATCTTTTCAAAGGATCGACCAGTAATAAAACAGGTTCATTTATAGGATTCGTGTGTCAAATTGTTGGCGATGCCTCTCTTTATCTATTAAATGTTTTCTTATTCTCAGTAATCATTTATGTGTTTCTAATTCTAATCATTAAAAGGAAGTCAATAGAATGGAATTTATCTTGTATACTCTGTCTCTGGTCTTTTAATGGTCTATATGCTTTTCATCTGAAATTGAGTAAGGGAATTCTTATTTGCTCCTTTGCTTTGTGGATTCTCATACCTTTTCTATCTTTTCCAACTCATTTAATCTCAATAGATCCAATAGTTTTACTACCTTTCCCTATGAAGAAAACATCATAAAAAGATGAATTTGATCCTCATATTTAATACAGACCCCATAGCCCAATGGAAATTTAATGCATTCTTTCAACCAACTATCACAAACAAATTCAGACTATGATAACTAGCCTAATATTCAAAACTTAAACAAAGATAAATATTACAAAAAGATCCCTCTCTGAAACTGGCAGGGTTAGATCCTAGTTTCAAAAGTGGTTTTGAAAGTTACCTCTGTCAATTTCTTATACCCTTTGACAACCTATGGGAATTACAGAGTGTTAACAGAATACATTTATTTCTACTATATGAGAAGCACATATTAGTGGTATTGAGTATATGGTTGAGATTTGGCTTGATATGACAGATTGATGTTACAGGTTGTATGGTACATATTATTGGTATGGGTTTTGCACAGGTATTGGTACAGGTTGTATGGTACAAGTCTAGTACAGGTTATTGGCACAGGTTTTGGTACAGGTTATTTGGTACATGTTACAGGTTGACAGTATTTTTATATCGGTCCAGTGATAGGGACAGTGACAAATTCAGTGGTAGTAATAGGTTTTCTACAGTTATACTTTTATGAGGAAGGACGGGGCAAGGAAAGGTGGTTGGAGCCACCTTTCGGTTGTAGTTGGAGAACTAGGGGGTTGTATCCTCCTTATGGTCGGAGCCAAGGAATTGGGGAGTTAGAGATTCCCTCAGGTTGTAGCCTAAAAACTAGGGGGTTGGAGCCTCCTTCCAGTTTTAGCTCGAAAATAAAGAAGTTGGAGCTTCTAATGAATGTAATTATATTGACATATTAGAAAAGCATTATGTGGCTTTCTCTCGCATTGGGTTTCCACGTAAATCATTGGTGTGCAGTGATTGTACGAATGTGTGTCTCATTGTTTATTATGCATTGATGATGATTATATGATGCTTTGATATAATGTTGATGATGTATTGAATGATAAAGATAAACCATTGAACATTAATCAGAAAGAAAAAGAACACACATTGTGTCATACCCCTAATACCCCTAGTTTGAACCCCAATTGTAAATATAAATGTAAATTCTCTTATAGGTTGGTGAGCCAGGTCATTATAGGCTAGAATTATTATGTAATTATTAGGTTGGAGAGCCTGGATGCTAAAGGCCAGTGAGCCCATTATTGTAATATGTAAACACTCATATCATTAATAAAGTCCATCATTGTTGTAGACTGACCCACAAATGAGTATGGGGGGGGTAAATTCCACTAGGAAAGGAAAGGGAGCTAAGAGTCTAGGAAGGGGATAAGCTAGAGGGATTAATCCCAAAGGAATATTATATTATTATTCCTAAAATCTAAGTATGGGATATTCATGTTATCCTAAGTTCCTATGGGAAGGGAATGAATTACAAGC
>SNQJ01S0002979.1:62333-86642 GCA_010110895.2 Picea sitchensis
CTACCTACTTACATAAATGCCTTCTACCTACTATGGACGAGAGCAGATCTCTCAAGGTCCCATATAATGCATAAGTACGCCTCTCCTTAACTATCACATTTAAGTTTGGCGCATCCACTCTTCAAAAGTTTTTAAACAATTTAACATATGCTCAAAATGTGTGGCACTTTCCCCCACGCTCGCTTGATGTTGACGATGCTCCTGCATCAAAACAACAACAAACATCAAGGAAGGAACAACAACAATGTTAGGACCACCTTCCCTTGAGCCCTTTGCAGTGAGTTTGGTCACTATACTCACCATTTCCCCCAAATCACTGACTTTAAACTGATGAAAGATTTTGTGAATGGACCATGTCCCTTAGCACCGCCTGCACCTCAGCAAGCCCCACAACCATATGTACAACAACCCCCCCCAGCTGTACTACAAAAATCCATCCCACACCAAGGGGTCATAAATACCCAACCAGAAATGAAGCCTACCCCACCATAGTTGGGACAATATCCCAATACGGGCACCTTTGCCGATCGCACTATCCTCCTTACTAGTGAGGAAGAAGTCCTTTTGCAAACACGTAGTCGCCAGTATAGAACACCCGCTGAATTCGCTCCCACTACCTCAGAAGCAATTCTAGTCACAACAGGACCCCCTCTCATAATTCCTCACCCTAATACTGAAACCTCCCTTCATATTCCTCGCATCCCATTGCGTAGGAATGTCCACAATCCTCAAGCTAGGGAAGCTCATAATTATAGTTTGGTCGATGACATGGCACAATCCCTGGCTGTATTGTCAGTCTTAGAGGTCCTTCAAACTTGTCCCACCTAGAGAAAGTCCTTACTTTCTTCCTTGGGAGAAGTCAACCCGGTCGATACCCGACTCATCACATTTGACCTTGATAGCGAAGAACCTCACCTCCCTTCTCTTATTGCTTTTCAAATCCCTGTAAAAAATTGGAACATTACAGTTCACCGATGCATCATTGATGAAGGCACATCCACCTGTATCATGTCCAAATCTGTATGGTAGAAACTTGGTTCCCCCAAAATCATACCATCTTCCATTACCTTAAGAGCCTACGATGGTAGACCCTCATCCCCCGAAGGACTCTTCCAAAATGTCCCTGTCGAGCTCGGGGGAAAAACCGTTCTGATTGAAATTGAGGTTATCAACACCCCTCTCAACTACAATATCTTGTTTGTTCGTAGCTACATGTATGCTATGAAGGCCATAGCCTCTTCTGTATTCCGAACCATGATGTTTCCCCATAATGGAAATATCATTACCATCGATCAAGTATCAAATTACGAGCCTAACCTTTCATACAACATCGATAAAATCCTCCCTTTTATCCACACTAATCCTGATGCCTATCCACTCATTGAGATGGCCCCCAGAATCTTCAAAGACCCATCCTTGCTAGGGACCTACCACATAGCACCACCACTCCTCCATCCCTCTGCACAAGTATGTGTCGTATCCTCCAACGGAACAACAACTGAAACTAACCCCCCTTCCACCAAGGCCTCTTTCATCCCTGACGTCCCACTAGTCGTAGAACTTCTCCCTTAGGAATCCCCTAGAACTAATTCAGCTTGACCCATTCCTGATCTTCCCTAGGGCCAGATACCGGTTTGGGAAATAGTCCCCAAATCCCTTTTTTTTAACCCCCACCAGGTGTAAAAGCTTTCTAGGTTGCTACAACACTTACCCTTCCTAATATGGTGTTGGCAATCCCAGTTTGGTATTTACATCCGCCTGAGATGGTCCCTCAACCATCCCTCCCTCCCCAAACATAAGGAATCCCGATGCAGATCCCCATACTCACTCCCACCATACCCCCTACACCCTCACGCACTAACCCCCCTGCTACAGATAGGGGCAGGCGAAAGAATGAAGATCCCACAACTCCACTTCCCCCAAACGTCCAACCTCCTTGTGCACTATGCGAGAAAGACGGACACCCCACCAACAAATTCCAATCTCTCCCCGAGTTACATAATCTTATCCAAATCCCTCGAACACCACCACCTCTCATCGCTTCCTCCAGTATTGCCGCTATCTCACAGACCACAAGTAACAAAGGAGTGTGAACCAAATTCACATGCGTTGTCTATTCAGAATATGGCCATTACACACACCACTGTCCAATGTTATCTCAATTCCAACAGAAACTAACAAATGTACGACATATCTTTCAGCAAACACCCACGTCAACTCCTGTCACTGACATCCATTATGTCACAACCTCAGTCAATGAATGCATGAGATGTCCTTGCTCTCTATGTGAATCACTTGACCATTTCACATATCAGTATCCTAAGATCATTGAATACATGCATTGTCAACTGGCCCCTATTCAAAATAATACCCCCCCTCCTCTGATAGACCCGATAAATACCCTTACCCCATCAATTGATATGGTTCATATATTCCCACTAGAACCTGATGCACTCCCTTATCCCGCCTGGTTCCTAGATGATTTATATGAGGAGTTACCCCCAAATCCCTCTAATTCTCCAATTCAGTTCCTCATGAACATTCTATGCCCAATTACCATTTTTAACCCACAATATATGGATATTTGGTTTATGTCAAGCAAACCATCGCAATCCACCTCCATCAATCCCCCCTATGTCTTTATCAGAAGGAGATAACGCCACAGTGACAATCACCGAGATCACTCCTCTCAATCCCCTATATTCACGCCAGTTTCATTGTGATGAACATATCCTCGAGGAGTTAACTACCCCCGATTACCCATGGGATGCGCTCCACCATAGAGCGCTCTTTATTTCATAGGAAGCCTTCATGCCTCCTAACCAACACCCCATATACACAGTCGAAACCAAAGATTTTCTCCCATCAGGGCATATAGATTGGTTCAATAACCCTATCCCTTCCCTCGACGCTTTCGAGGAAGGCAATAGAGCGAATATATCCCCAACCATAAAAATAGATATTTCCATCAAATCTAGAATTCTCGAGGAAATCACCATTGGCGCTGCATGTTCTCCAGAAGAACTCACCACATACAAAGCTCTCTTCCAGGAATATCGGGACATTTTCACCTGGTCATACATAGAGATGCCTGGCCTTGATCCCTCTATTGTCGAACATCGCATAGGCACCTGGCCTGATATCACACCTATCCACCAAAAATAGTGACCGTTACACCCATCCAAAGTAGTGGCTATCAAAGCCGAGATTGACAAACTACGCGCTGTAGGGTTCATTTACCCCATAGCCTATACGTCATGGGTCTCCAACCCTGTCCCTGTTAACAAAAAACAGGGCACTATCCATGTCTGTATGGACTTCTGCAACCTCAATCACACCTGTCCCAATGAAAACTTTAAAACACCCTTCATCGACCAAATAATCGATGATTGCGCAGGTCACGAGGCTTTGTCCTTCATGGACGGTTTCTCTGGTTACAACCAAATCCAAATTCACCCCGCCGATCAGTACAAAACTGCATTCACAACCCCTTGGGGCACCTTTGTGTATCATGTCATTCCATTCGACCTTAAGAATGTCGGTGCCACATTCCAACCGGCCATGACATACATTTTTCACGATCTGGCTCATATCATCCTCGCGTACTTAGATGACCTCACCGCCCGATCTAAGAAACTCACTCAACATCTCGATGATCTATGAATCATCTTCCACAGGTGTCATTAGTATAATATCCACTTAAACCCCCTCAAGTGTGTATTCTGCGTCACTTCTGGGCACCTTCTTGGGTTCATAGTTTCCCAATGTGGAATTACTGTAGACCCCCTCAAAGTCCAAGCCATCACAGAAATTCCACCCCAACATAATTTACGCCAACTACAGAGCCTTCAAGGCAAATACAACTTGTTACGATGCTTTGTCCCATATTACACTACTCGTGCACATGGCTTCCTTCGCTTACTTCGTCATGACATCCCATTTCAATGGGATAAACATGCCCAAACCGCTTTTGACGATATCAAAGCGGCTCTCTCCAACGCCCCGTTGATTAGTCCACCTGACTATAACCATGATTATCTCCTCTATATATCAGCTTCAGTCATTTCAGTAGAGGGAGTGCTCGTCCAAATAGGGGATGATTCCCATGAGCATGTGATTTACTACATTAGTAAAAACCTTTCATGAACACCCTTGAAGTACAATCACGAAGAAAAGATATCTCTCATAGTTGTCCTCGCAGTCCAGAAACTGCGCCATTACATCCTGCTTCGAACTACCAAAATTATCGCAGATTCCAACCCCATGCAATACTTACTCATTCATCGACAAATTAATGGTAAATTTGCTCGATGGATCGTCATCCTTCAGGAATACGATCTCGAATTTTCAACACCCAAGAGAAAGAAAGCTCTCATCCTCGCCGAACTTATCATGGCTTTTCCTTCCGACACTACCAATCCACTGGTCAATACCAACCTCCTTGATGAACATATTTTTTTTTCCCCCTTAGATGACCCTTGGTATGGCGATCTTCTTGTCTATCTCCGAACATAAAAATTTGGAAACCACCTCTCCAGAGATGGTCGTCAACATGTTCTTCACCAGGAAACTCACTACCTCCTCATCAGGGACATCTTATATCGGCGAGGAGTCGACACCATACTCCGTTGATTCTTAACTATTGATGAGGTCGACAAAGTCTTGAACGATTTCCACAATGACACTTATGGAGGCCATCTCTCAGGGATGTCCACCACTCAAAAAATCATCCGCGCAGGTTACTTTTGGCCTACATTATTTCACGATTGCATCCATGCCGTGAAATGATGTGATAAATGCCAGCTTTACACTAACAAAGCATGCACACCACATTCTCTTCTACACCCAGTCATCACCGCTGATCCATTTTGTAAATGGGGCATCGACTTCATGACTTGCAACCCTACATCCAACAACGGACACAAATTCATAGTCGTTGCAGTTGATTACTTTACCAAGTGGGCTGAAGCCATGCCTACCTTCAACAACACCGCTGACACAACAACACATTTTTTCTTTAACCACGTCATATCCCGCTTTGGCGTACCACTCCAACTAGTCTCTGATCATGGGAAACATTTCGAGAATGAGATTTTCATGGAACTCTCATCCCGATTAGGCTTCTCCCATGAGTTTGCATCACCATACTACCCTTAGTCCAATGGACAGTTCGAAGTAGTTAACAAGGTCTTGAAAACCATGTTGCAACGCATGGTTAACAAACATAAAACCAATTGGCATCATATGTTATTTTTCGCACTCAGGGCTTATTGTACAATAGTCAAAACTGCCATTGGTTTCACACCTTTTCATTTAGTCCACGGGGTTGAGGCCACTCTTCCCATTGAGTGCAAAATTCCCACCTTACACACCACTATTGAGATATTACCTGACACAACCCCAATAGAGTAGCGTTTTTTGAGCTTAGAATCCCTGGATGAAGATCACTCATTTAATGAAGGAGACTTGGTCCTCACTTACAATATCGCTCATGATACCCTTGTCCATGGAAAATTTGAGTCCCTGTGGCATGGACCGTACATTATCCAACATTGCCTCACTAAAGGCGCATACATCCTGGCCTCCCCCGAAGGCCATCCTCTCAAGGAACTCGTCAACGGGTTGTACTTAAAGAAATTTTAGGCTTGAGCATAGCTCTACTACACTAGGCTCTTTCTTTTTTGTATGTCTTTTATAGAGTTTTTAGTCTTCTTTTATCCATACCTCCCATTTAATCTATCACTCGTGTTATTGACAGATGCCACCTCCATCGGCCTACCACATTGGTTACACCGACGGAGCTAGATGCTGGACATAGAATCTCGCTTCGGCTACTTGGGCCCTCTATTTGCCTTCACATGACTTGCTCCACACTAGCGGCATATGTTTAGGCTCAACCACCAACAATCAAGCAATGTACATCACCGTCATTGGTATTTCCGTTGAGCCCAATCATCGCCATATTCGTCAGCTTCGCGTCTTATTAGATTCCCAACTTGTTGTCCTCCATCTCAACAATGTATATCGCGTCCGTGATCCTTGCCTCTTTCGCAAATACCTGCAGGTTAGAATTTTATCTTGACATTTTGATTCCATTACATTTACACATATCCCAAGACAATTCAATCAAATAGTAGATAACATGGCTAACATTATACTAGATTGGAATATATCTTATCAAGACATCTTCACATACACATAAACCATCAGAGGTCTGTCACAACATATAGATTAGACATCATCCACTACATCAAAAACCAGAATCATCAACAACAAACACATCACACATGTACACAAAGATCCAAAAATGTATATATATATATATGTCGGTCCACATGTCATAAAGTGTTTAAAAAAATAGTACATCACCCGTAGGCAGGTGAATCACCTCATCCCTACCAATACAAAACTGGATGTCACAAATATACAAAATGGGCTCACCAGCCTATATCAGATACACAACTACATATCTAGCAGCCCTCAGGGCACCTCTAGTACTCCAGCACCAGGTCCTCCCTCTGGCAGAGGTACCCCACTAGCTCTAGGTCCCCCAGGTCCACCCTCCCCACCCCCATGACAAACCAAAATCGTCGACCACCACCGCAGTCACGACTCTCACGCTCCTGGTGGGTCTAACAACACTCTCGAGTGCAACATCAACACCCTCTCTAGAAACCAAGCCACCATGATCGATCAAAATAAAAATCCCTTGAGTCGGCCACTCAACACCTTGTGAGTTGTCCCACCATCTTGGCGTGCAACATCAAGCCCTAGGTGAAATGCTCACCCCCTAGTGCCTGCTGCATGATCCTCAACTGGCCACCATTGATACGCTAAGTCGCAAGCAACCCATACACTCTCACAACCATCTCTGCCATGCAACGATGTACCAGGGTGTCCATCGCCCCATTCCTCACCACTGACCCAGACATAAAATCCTCTCCCAAACAATATGTCTGGGCAAGGGTAGCCAACTGCCCCTCTCCAACTACCACCGGCTCGACCGACAGCAAGGTTCCATGAAAAGGGAGCCCAGTAAGAAAATAGAAATCCTCCTCAACAGAGAATGCCAAGTGCTCTCCACGCATAATAAAAAATTGCAACTCCAGACTCCACATCGAGATCAGGAATTGCAACATATACTCATGTGCCCTCAACGGTGGGCACTCAAAAAACTTCAGCATCCCATAGGTCGCAAAAGCACCATGAACCACCGACTCCTCATCCCTCATGACCTCCCTCATTGGGGCCCAATCCCTCTCTCTCCAATGGATCGACATCGTCCCCAATGATCACCTGCATCCACATATACAATACTCGATCAACCATCATAAAAAAACCAAATCTCCCCCACCAAAAAAAAAGAAAAGAGAGAGAGAGAGAGGGACATAAGATTTCTCACCCTCAGAGAGAGAGAGAGAGGGACAACTATTTTCCCCATAGGTGGGCACACATGCGCACCTATTTACCCCAAAAGCACACAAGTATGCAGGCTTGTTAAGCCCACAGGTGTGCATTCGGTGCACGCCTGTTCACTACACAGTTGCGCACTCATGCACAACCTTCATCAACACAACCGCACAGATATGTGTGACTGTGTTTCAGACACATGCGCACCCCATGTGTGCCTATTTTCCCAAATAGCGCGCCCCCCTGCATGGATGTGCCCATTATAGACAGACATTCGTGTGCGGGTCACCATCGATCACCTATGCACTTGGGGGGCCACAACTCTAAAAATTCACCATATGACCATCCGTATGGTCCTACCCAAAAATTGACACCTAACTACTGTACAGGAGGATGAGACCACTAACCTGACTCTAGCACCTCTCGGATCAGCTTCCTTGCACTCTTGGAATCTCCGAATCTACTATGCAATATCCTCTCTCACAACTATAGCAGCAAGTACAAATGAGGTGGCAATGTGGGCCCCACAGCTACATATAGTCCATTTTCCCAGACTTCCATACTCAATTTTGGGAGCTCCGAGCGTCCATTTTTTGATTTGTCTTCAGCCACGGGATCAACACCCCGTCATCTACATCAAGACAATCCCTGGGCCATTTTTCATCCTTAGCCCCCGGGGATCCATTTTTCCATAACCTGTTCAGGTACGCATGCTCATGTTCAAAATTATCAAATAAATGGTTATATGTTCGATTATCTTCAGATATTGTTCACGTCGGGTATTTGGTTTTCATGTGTGCAGGTACTTGGTCATCACACACCAGCGCAACCCCTTCAGGTATATCATCGACATTGGCATGTAATCATTCCCTCTGAATCTCAATTGCATCTCCAGTCACACCCTATGAAATTTTCCTTTAGGGTCCTTGTATCCAGCTCTGCAATACCGTCACCTCCACTGCATTTTGGGTACTGTCACCCGGTAGCACTCTCCCCCACATGAGTTGTCCCATTCATATCCCCCCTTGACACTTTGACACTCATGTTGTTTTCAAACTTTAGGGATGGGAGTCCCGATAGTCTTACATCATGTCGCGAATCAGCCACATTCTCCTTCTCCTCATTTTGCTAGCCTACCCAACGGACTCCCAGGGCACTTCCTCACAGTTTTTCTTTGACTACACTCCCACAACATCATTTACCAGTCTAGTAATTTAATTATAGGTGGAGATTTGAATTTTAATATATCTTTGAATGAGATTTTGGGCTCTCACCCAAGGCAGGATCCATTGGAAGGGTTTTTCTCAAAATGGATCTTTTCCCACAACTTGTTTGATTTGGCCCCATCAAAACTCTCTCATACATGGAGTAATGGAAGACATGATTCAAGGTTGGTTGTTAAAAGGTTGGATCACTTCCTCATTTCATAGGATCTCATTGAAAATCATTGGGCTATGTCGTCCAGGATTATTATAGGTGGGCTTTTCGATCACATGCCCATTGTCCTGGAAGCACATCACTCTGGGCCTCGTCGAAGTTTCCCTGTAACATTTAATAGTGAATGGCTAAAAGAGGAGGACTTTTGCAATCTCATTCATGACATACGGTCTCCTTTATCCGAGGAAGAAGGAATTCCTTACATGCAATAATTTTCGAAGAATATCCTGAATGTCAAAAAATCCACCTATGCTTGGGAAAAAAATTGTAATTTAAGACAAAAGGATTTATTGGAGGAGGTGGAAACAAGCTAGGGAATATTCTTATTGATCAATCGATCGACTCCCTCCATGATACAGATTATTTTTGGCACAAAATGAGAGCGGAGATATAATAAAGAAATGTATAGAGATATATCAGATATCTAATAATATAATAGAGATTAACCATAAACACAAAGATACAGTAATACACAATTTCTATTAATGAGCAAAATGTACAAAATTGTATAAATACAGAGTGAAAGACTTTCTAGAATGGTGGCATCTTATCTCTGAGAAGAGATGTGATGTCTACTCACATTCAAAATAATATGATTACAATGAGGCTCTAAAGGAATTTTTAATATAAATAAAATCCAAAACCTTAACCCTGGAAGATGAAAAGCCAACAATTTTGTGGACCCTATTTTGGGTAGTTTGATGTATCAACTTCCCAGGGGTGTAACTTTGGCATACAATTTCCATTTGGGGTGCACGATAGCATGTTGGAAAGGCATCCTCGAGGAGATTCATTTTGGGGGATCAATAAGAGCCTTTGGCTATCATTGAGGTGCTATATATTGAAACAAATGCATTTAGGCCCTCAAAATGGCCCTGGAAGTTTAGGAACAGAACAACTGCTAAAAATAGTAAATTTTCAGAAGACTGTTTTGAGCCAGTTGGAATAGGTGGGTGGCCACTGATATCCACCTAGATCAATCCTCCTTCCTTAGGAAGAAATGTTATCCATTTCATTGAGTGTCCAGGGGAGAGGGAAAAGTGTTTGTTGAATCTGCATCTTGATGAGTTGTTTTCATTGTTGGAGAAGTTGTGTTGCTTAGCTTGTTGAACATTGTCGCGAACCTTTGGCTGGAAGGGTTGGAAATTGTTAAATAGTTTAGATACATTAGATGATTGTGTGAAGAAGGAATCCTTGTGCTTTGCTTCAATATTTTCGAACTGCTTCTGTTGGACAGAAGGTGCTTGGATTGAGGTTGCAGTGGTTGTGATGTTCTTTTGTCCACCTTTTGAACAGATTGTGAGGAAGTTGAATTTTATAGTATGAGATACTACCTTGCGGCACTATTTAATTGGGACAATAGTTGGAAATACCTATGGTATCCTATAGAAATGACCCCCCAGAGTAACAATGATGCTACAGGGCCGAGACTCATAAGTAGCATGGCACTTCCACATATACGGTTGGCCCAAAAGAACATCATAGACATCCAGTAGGGAAACATCACATAATGCCTCATCCTTGAAAGGCTAGATGTTGTATGACAATCGAAATTGTTGGCTGACTGATCCAAATTTTATGAGAAGAATGAAATGAATACAAATTATTGAAAGATGCTTAACATAAAATAATAGAGATACAGTAAAACCGGTTTTCTACTCAATAAGGAAATAAGCTGAAACTGTAACATGCAATGGAAAACAAGCTTACTGGAATGGTGGCGGCTTATCTCTAAGAAGATATGTGATGGTTGTGCTCATTCACAAGAAGATGGTTACAATGAGGCTCTGAAATCCTTTTATAATAAATAGGAATGTAAAAAACCCTAGACATCCAAAAACCTAACCCTAGGAGATGAAGCATGAAAAGTCATGTGGGCCCCATTTGGGTAAGTTAGTACATCAACTTCCCACAGTTGTAACTTTTTCATATGATCTTTGTTTTAGGCACACAATAGCTCGTTGGAAAGGTCTAACCGAGAGGAATTTTTTTTTTACCGGCCCAATTCAGTGCCTCTGGTAGTCAACTGGGCCCTAAATCCCAAAAAAACGTTGTTTAAGGCCTCAAAACGGTCCTGAAAGTTTGAAACCCGAAAAATTGCCGAGGTGAAAAATTATTTTTCGAGCCAGTGGAATAGGTGGGTGGCCACCGATATCCACCTAGTTCAATACTCCCTCCTTAGTAAGAAATGGTCTCCATTGCGTTGAGTTACCCCATCAAATGAGGAAATTTCTACTGAATTTGGCCCCGAGTGAGCCACTTTCCTTGGTGCAGGAGTTGCCCTGCTTTGATGACTCGATAAAGATGGATCCTTTGTTGTCGAGTGATCTTGATTTGTGTCTCCACAATCTGATCATTGGATGCCTATTGCATGTAGTCAGGGTTGATATATGTTGGTGTCAACTACTCTTGTATCTCTCAAGTGTCCAATAATGATGGGAAATATGGTCGAAGGAAAGCCACATTGAAGACTGGATGTAGACCAAAGAAGGGGGGAATGTTTAGCTTAGAATAATTATCACCCATAGCCTTGGTGACGACGTACAAGCCATAACAGAGTGGGAAAATATTATGATGGGGCCCTGTAAGGAATTCTTTCTGCAAATGCAACCAAACTTTTTCTCCCACTTGAAACTTATGTGGCACCCGATGTTGATCATGGCGCTACTTGTACTTGGAATTAGACTTCTGTAGAATATCCTAAACCTGTTGGTGGATGTGCTTGATCCACTCAATGAACCAGGTGGCTTTTTCACCTTTTGGTGGAGCAGGGGACGAGTCGACCGAGGTGGTCACTAGGGGTAGTGCAACATCCATGGGGCCCAATGGTTGGAATCTCAACCCCACCTGAAAGGGGCTATGGCAGTTGAGCTATGCAAGGCTCAGTTGTAGCTATGTTGGACATAAACAAGACTCTCATCCCATGTGTGCGGGTGTAATGAATTGTACATGCATAGGATATGTACGACCATCCAATTGATGACATCAGTTTGGCCATCTGTCTAGGGCTGGAAGGCAGTGGATTTGGTGAGCTTGGTATCTAGTAGTGACCATAGGTTCGACCGGAATGATATGAGGAACCAAATGACATGGTCTAAGATAATGGTTTGTGGGATCCCAAAATGTACCCATACTCATTCAAAGAAGATCTTGGCAATGGCTTATGTTGTAATGTTCTTCTTGTAGGTGGCTAGAATCACCATCTTGGAAAAGTGATCAACAACCACAAAAACATAGTCATTTCCCCTCTTGGTGGATGGGAGGCCCGACATGTAGTCCATTGAGATGGATTCCCATGGCCTGTTAAGAGTAGGAAGAGGGGTGCACAAGCCCTGTTTCTTAGTGTTCGGTTTTTTAATAGCATAGGCGGTGCAAGACCTGATATACTTGTCGACATCTTGTCGAAGTTTTGGCCAGTAGAAATGTTTATGCAACACTTCCACTGTCTTTTTGATGCCAAAGTGTCCTACCACCTGAATGTAGTGAGCTTCCCAAATCAGCTTCACACGCTCTCTTGATGGAACACAGATATGGCCCAGATGACACAAAAACCCATCCTAAAGATGTAAATTAGCGACCACTAAGTTAGTTCCCAACCTTTGGTAGGTGGTGGAGAAGTCAGGATCTGTCTCGTAGAGGTGGGACCATCTAGAGGTCTTGTGGCTGCAAGAGTCTAGCAACATGGTGAGTGTCGTGACTGGAGGTTGGATGGGGTAGTCATCAACTCAGTTGGTACTTCCTGTTTTATACTTGATGTTGAGGTGGAACTGCTGTAAGTATGTTGACCACTTCTGATGGCAGTCATTTTTCAATTTTCCTTGGGTCTGCATGAACTGTAGTGGCTTGTGATTAGTGTGGATGAATGTCTCCTTCCCAAGAATGTAATGTCTCCACTAGCGAAAGGCTTGCACAATGGATTACATTTATTTGTCATAAGTAGGGTACTTACAAAAATCATATGATAGTGTCTCACTATGATATGCCACTGAGTGGCTGTGTTGAGTGAGAATAATGCCCACAACATAGTCTGAAGCATGTGTCTCAATCTCAAAGGGATGTTGTAGGTCTGGTAATGAAATTACCAGGGATGAGCACAAACTCTTCTTCAATTCATCGAAGGCTTGTTGTCGGGACAGGACCCACACAAATTTTTCCTTACCACCACCCTTGGTTACTTGGCTGAGGGCCCATGCAATATGAGAGAATCCCAGCATGAACCTGTGATAGAAATTGGCAAGGCCCAAGAATCTCTGAAGTTCATTGAGTGTGGTTGGGTTTGGCCAGTCACGGATGACCTGGATCTTGGCTGGATCCACATGCACAACATGTTGTTCAATGATGTATCCTAATTAATGGACCCTGTCCATGCCGAAGGAGCATTTTTCCAAGTTTGCATATAGTTTGTGCTACCACAGGGTGTGCAAAACCTATTGAATATGTTGTAAGTGTTCCCCCCAAGTATTGTTGTATATGAGGTGTCATCCAGATACACCAATACAAAATTATTGGTGAAAGGTCGTAGGATATCATAGATCATCCTCATAAAATTTGTTGGAGCATTTTTCAAACCAAAGGGCATGACCAACCATTCAAAAAGACCTTATTTTGACTTGAAGGCAGTCTTCCATACGTTTGTTTATTCTATTGGGACTTGGTGGTAGCCAGACTTCAGATCAATCTTACTGAAGTATTTCCCCCCCATGATCTGATCAAGGAGGTCGTCAATTCGGGGAATCAGGTATGGGTTTCAAACTGTGATTTTATTCAAGGATCGGTAATCAATGCATTGTCGCCAAGTCCTATCTTTCTTCTACACCAGCACGATTGGGCTCCCACAAGGAGATGAGTTGGGAAGGATTTACCCCTTGTGGAGCAGTTCTTGGATCTACCTCTTGATCTCCTTATTTTCTAATAGAGAGTGATGGTAGTCTGACCCATTGGGTACCTTTTCACCTAGGGTCAAATCGATGAGATGCTTGACCCAGAAGTGTAGAGGTACCCCAGTAGGAGAGGAGAATATATATGAGTATTCTTCCATGAACTTATCCACTTGCTTCTATTGTGTGGAGAGATCGTTCGTGGAGGCCCTAGATGTGGATGTGATATTTCGCTCACTCTAAGAGCGAATCATGAAGAAGACAAATTTCCCAGTCTGAGAGATGACCTTCCTGCATTGGATGGTAGAGATCAAGGAAATAGCACTAGGATGGATTGCCTCAGGTATCCTATATAATTTCTTGTTCAAATTAATAATAACACTACAAGGCCTAAACTCATATATAGCATGATGTTTCCATAAATAAGGTTGGCCCAAAAAAACATTACAAACTTTGAGAGGAGCAACATCACACAATACCTCATCTTTGAAGGTCTTGATTCAGTATGAAAGTTGACACTATTGATTCATGCATAGATCACTTCCTTGGAGGAGCCATCCAATGGTGTAGGGTTGCGGGTGCAGCGTTGTCAGTAGGGCCGAACACTTGATGAACTCTGCTGAGATGAGGTTACTTTGGCTACCGCTATCAATGATGAAGTGTAGAGGGGTTCCTTTTCCCACATCTATGAATGGAAGAGGCACTCTCCTTCTTCTGGCTCATCTGGTTCGCCAAGCTAAAGCTTGGTGGTAGTAACGGTGGAACTGGGTTCTGTGTCAATGATCTGTCTTCCCCTTTCTGGTTCTAAATCAGAGTCAGAACCCACATCTAATTCAGAGACTTTCACTTTGGCCACCAATGACTTCTTTGAGTGGCAATAAGTAGTGTTATGCCAAGGGCTCTTATGGAAATCACACCACTTCCCGGTATCTTTCTTTGTCTTTTAGGTGTCCTTCTTTGCTTGCGACTTGGACTGGTTGTCTTGATACTATCCATATTTCCTTTTTCCTTTTCTATGTGGGTTGGGGCTGACCTTTCTTGGATTTTTCTGTGAGGGGTTCCCAGGCCCAAATTGTCGCGTCTTTTGTTTGAGCTTCTGCTCGATTTTGACGACATATCGGTAGGCTGTGCCCAAGGACAAGATGTCCAGAAATTCCATTTCAATCTGGATGTATCTATGTAGAGCACCGCAATACTTGAGCACCAGATGTTTCTCTTAATCTTTGATACCCAACTTGGTGCGCAAGGTATGGAAGATATTTATCAACTCTGGCACTGCTTGGTCTCTTTCTTGGCGTAGTGTGGTCCATTTGGTATACAAGTCATCATAACTTCCGACAGGGTAGTATTGTTCCTTAATAGCATCCCTAAATGATTCCCAGGTGGTCATGATTGTAAATAATTAGTGTTCCTCTATTTCATTTTTCTCACAAAAAGTTTCCCACCAATATTTGACATGGGGAACAGCTTTAAGGAGCGCAAAAATAATCTTTTCTCTATTCGAAAAGTTATGGACAAAAAAATACCCCTCTAGTAGATTCAACCACTTGTCTATAGCATTTGCGTCTATCTGGCCTTCAAATATAGGAATATCGAAGTTTATTTGTACCTTGAAGGGGGTGGCACCTCCGCTCGAGGAAGATGCATCACCTGTTGGTAGCCGCCGAAGGATTTGCGCGATACTATCCATCATCTCATTCCTTTGTTGTGTGAGGGATTCCTCAAGCAACATTTTGAAAGGATCTCCTATCCCGTCATATTTATTTTCTCCTGCCATGAGAGGTCGCTTGGGCGTGCAATAGCTTTTGTCCTCAAGAGAAACAAGCTTGAGACCTAATTGTTTGTACCCTGACCTCGTTGGGGACATGCATTAAGATGACAAGGAGTAGACTGCTTTGATACCACTGATCTAGATTTTATGAGAAAAACAAAATGAATAAATATTATTGAAAGATGCTTAACATAAAATAACAGAGATACAGTAAAAATGGTTTTCTATTCAATAAGGAAATAAGTTGAAACTGTAACATGCAGCGAAAAACAGGCTTGCTAGAATGGTGGAGGCTTATCTCTGAGAAGCGATGCGATAGATGCGCTCATTCACAAGAAAATGGTTACAATTAGGCTCTAAAAGGATTTTACAATCAACAGGAATGTCAAAAACCCTAGACATACAAAAACCTAACCATAGGAGATGAAGAGCCAAAAGTCATGTGGGCCCCGTTTGGGTAAGTTAGTACATCAACTTCCCACGGTCGTAACTTTTTCATACAATCTTCATTTTAGGTGCACGATAGCCCATTGGAAAGGTCTAACTAAGAAGAACAATTTGTTACTGGATCAAGTCAATGCCTCTGATAGTCACTTCGGATCCAAATCCCCAAAAAATGTCATTTAGGGCCTCAAAACGACCCTTGAAGTTTGGAACCCAAAAAATTGCGGGAAAACTACCAAGGTGGAAAATTGTTTTTCATGCCAGTGGAATAGGTGGGTGGCCACCGATATCCACCTATATCATTGACACAGAGATCACTTCCTTGGTGAATCCACCCGATGTTATATGGTTGCGGATGTGGTGTTGTCAAAAATCCCAATTGCTTAACGACCTCTACTAAGATGAGGTTCTTTTGGCTTCTGTTATAAACAATGAAATGCAACGATGTCCACTTCACCCACATCTATGAATGGAAGAGGCTCTCCCCCTCTTCAGGATCTTTTGGTTCTTCTGGTTGAATTCTTGCAATCATGACAGTAGCAGTGAGGTCTATGTCGATGATCTGTCTTCTCCCATTATTTTCTGAATTGGATTTTCAATCCGGGTTCGGATATTTTTCTTTGATCTCGGCCACCAATGACTATTTTGAGTGAAATTCATCGTCATTGTGCCAGGGGATTTTGTGGAAATTGCACCACTTTCTAGTGTCCTTCTTCATATTTCTATGACCCTTCTTTTCCTATGTCTTAGACTGGTTTTCGAGAGGCTGTTTGTTAGGGTCGTCTTTATCATACTTTGGTTGTTGTAGATTTGCAAACCCAAACTCTTGTTTGTTCTGGTGCCTAAATTTCTGCTCTATTTTGACAACATATCACTAGGCAACTCCCAGTGATGAGATGTTCAGAAACTCCATTTCAATTTGGATGTACCTATGTAGAGCCCCACAGTATTTTAGAACCAAATGTTGTTCAGGATATTTGATACCCAGCTTGGTGCGCAAGGTATGGAAGGTGTTGGTGAACTCTGACATTGCTTGGCCCCTCTCTTGATGCAGTGTGTTCCATCTCATGTATTCATCATAACTTTTACCAACAGGGTAATATTGTTCCTTGAATGCATCCACAAAAAAATGCTAAGTGGTCTCGGTCCCATATATTTCAAACTCCTCTATGGAAATTTTTTCTCAGTAATTTTCCCACCAATTTTTTACATGAGGGAGAGCCTTAAGGAGTGCGAAGGTGATATTTTCCGTGTCGAAGAAATTGTGAATAGAAAAATAACGTTCTAGTAGATTTAACAACTTTTATAGGGAATCTGCATCTATTTGTCCTTAAAATAAAGGAATATCAAAATTAACTTGTACCTTTAAAGGAGAGGTGACTCCAAAGTGGTCGCTTGATGAAGACAAACCAGTTGTTATCGATAGGCATAGAAGGATGTGGGAAAAATTATCCATGATTTCGTTCATCTATCATGTGAGAGCTTGCTCAAGCAATAGATTAATATAATCATCCACTCTGTCATTTTTATTTTCTTCCTCCATGGTGGGTTTCTTTGGCATGTGAGAGAGATTTTCCTCAAGAGAGACAAGCTCGAGACCCAACTTGCTATACTTGGACCTTGTCAGAGACATGCACTGAAAAAACGATCAAGAGCATCATGTTTTGATACCAATGATCTGGATTATTTTTGGCATGAAATGAGAGTGGATATATAATAAATAAATGTACAGAGATATACCATATATCCAATAATATAATAGATATTAACCATAAACAGATAGATACAATAATACACAATTTCTATTAATGAGCAAAATGTACAAAATTGTACAAATACAGAGTGAAAGACTCACGAGAATGGTGGAAACTTATCTCTCATAAGAGATGTGACAGCTACTCACATTTGAAAGAAGATTATTGTAATGAGGCACTAAAGGAATTTTTAACATAAATAAAATCCAAAACCCTAACCCTGGAAGATGAAAAGCCAACAGTTTGGTGGACCCCGTTTTGGGTAGTTTGGTGTATCAACTTCCCAAGGGCATAGCTTTGGCATACGATCTCCATTTGGGGCGCATGCTAGCTTGTTGGAAAGGTATCGTGGAGGAGATTAATTTTAGGGGCTCAATCAGAGACTTTGGCCATATTTGAGATGCTTGATCCCTAAAAAACCTCATTTAGGCCCTTAAAATGGCCCCGAAAGTTTAGGAACCGAAAAAAAAACTGCTAAAAATAGTAATTTTCTAGAAGATTGTTTTCAGGCTGTTGCAATAGGTGGGTGGCCACCGATATCCACCTAGATCACTCCAGGAGTTTGAAGTATCCCTTATGAAGGAACTTATGTGTAAAAAAAATGAATTATTGAGATAAGAAGAATCTAAATGGAGACAAAGAAGTCAAGCAATATGGATTTAGGAAGGTGATAACAATACAAAAAGAATTCTTCGATACATTATTTAAATAGGATCAATTAAATCCATTATGAGCATAAAAAATTCATAATCTGTTTTGGTTTTAGGGCAGGATCAGGTAGCAGAAGTTGGTATATCATACTTCTCTTCACTTTTCAAGGAACCTACAAGTTTCCATATTGAATAAATTTTAAAGGTGGTATCTCTCTTTCCCATGGTTTTTAATGTAGAACTAAATCAAGCCATGATGGAAGATTTCGATGATACTAAACTCAATCAAATCCTTGCCTCTTTTCAAAAGTTCAAAATTCTAGGTTTGGATGATCTCACAGTGGAATTTTTTCTAGGTTTCTTCAGGTTGCTCAAAGATGATCTCCTGAAATTCATAAATGAGTCAAAGTGGATAGGGAAGGTTTGTAACCTCTTGAAAATCACCTTAATATCTCTCATCTCTAAGAGTCCCTAACATTCCTCCTTCAATTTACTTTGTATCACCTGTTGCAATTTCATTTACAAGTTAATAGACAAAACTATTGCATGTCAATTGAAACCCGTCTTTTGCTCCTTTATTTAAGAAGAAAAATATGGATTTATTTTTGACAGACAAATTCATGAAGTTGTCTCTATTACACAAGAAGTTCTTCATTCTATTAAGGTTAAAAAGATTCCTTCATTTTTTATCAAGCTATATCTGTCCAAGTCCTTTGATAAGTCCAAATGGATCTTTCTTCATCTCTCACTGATAAAACTAGGAATGAATGTTGGTTTGGTCAATTGGAACATGAGTTGTATCAAAGATCATTCTTATGATTTTCTTATCAATGGATTTCCTTCTCCTTCCTTTAGTTCGTCTCATGGCCTCCAACAAGGGTGGCCTCCCTCCTTGTTGTTGTTCCTTCTTGTTGTTGAGGGCCATCGATGTCTTCTCTCCAGTATACTAGCCTTCGATAGCCAAAATACCAAAGGGAATTTTTCATAAGATCAGAAAATTATGATTTCAGTTTTTGTGGGCATGTAGCAATGAGAAAAGAAGCCTTCCTCTGGTAAGGTGGTACAAATTGTCAATGTCGAAGACTCTAGGTGGATGCAACATAAAAAAAGTATATTAGTTCAACAAGGCCCTAACCGCCAAGAGTCTGTGGAGATTTTTACACAATGAACTTTTATGGGGTAGAGTATTATCTAGCAAATATATTATGGCCATTTCTAAAATTGACTAGATCAGGAATACACACAAGGGCACACTCAACTATTCTATTGGATGAAAATATATGGTCGAAGCATTTCCTTTGATCGATAATTCATTATATTGGAACATTGGAAACATTCATCAGGTTCATATAGGGGAGGACCCTTGGGTTGGATCTAGTTTATGGTATTGGTTACCATCTCATATGGTGGTAAAACTACATGATCAAGTCATCTTTCTCCTTCAAGATGCATCCTTATCTAGTATGGACAAGGGTAGTAGAACTATATGGAAGGATGTAGAGTTGTTGGAGCTTGGAGGGGATGAGATGGACCTATGGAAGGTGATTGTTGACAAACTAAAGTCAAATTTTATCAAATTAGATGAATAAGAAGAGGATTCATTATTTTGGATTGGTGATCCGAAGCGGGGCATTTTTTCATCCAAACTGGGTCATAGTGATATGGATGAGGAGCCATTTGTGGGGGAGATATTATGGTGGTGGTGATATGTGTGGGCCCTTAATACTCCAATAATATGAAAAATTCATATTTGGTTGGCCATGGAAAATAAGTTGTTAACTTGGGACAATGGGTTGAAAAGAGTATGGTGTGGCCCAAATCGATGTTCTTTATGTGGTGTCAATGATGAATCAATTCAACATATTTTTATTGAGTGTTCATTTTCCTTGGCAGTTTGGAGAAAATGTCCAATAGAGCTCACGACAACAAACATGTCACCTTCTAGTCAATTGGAGGAATGGCTTAAAATGTGGAGCAAACACAGAATTAATCAATCCTTAGGTGCTCTTCCAATCTGTCAGGCAATTGGCTTAGGTTGATGGATATTTGGTATGGATTGTTGGTTGTCATTGATTTCAACTATTGGAGATTGATATTGTAGATTGATTTCAACCCTTAGTGATTGATGTCAACCCTTGGAGAAATACTGTTAGCAATATTTGGTAGCACAACGGTTTGGGTAATGGAACCAAGGTTGTTTAATGTATAATGGTATGATTTTTAATATATTTGAAGGTAATACTATTCTATATGGATAGTACATGTCATTACATTTCTGGTGTTATGTGGAACATCACATAACTCCTCACGGTTAGAGAGTTATGTCCATGAGAAGTTGGAGAACCCAGGTTTGGGTAATGGACCAAAGTTTGTTTTATGGATAATGTCATGAGTTTTGATATATTTGAAGGACAAATCATTCTATATGGATAGTACATGTCATGCCATTTCTGGTGGTATGTGGAACGTCACATCGCTCCTCACGGTTTGAGATTTATGGACTTACGAAGTTGGAGGACCCTCATATGTTGGCTTGAAGCCCCAAAAGGTCAAAGAAGTCAAAGATCTTGCAAAGAAGAAATTATTATTTGGATAAAGTAAAGTGAAAAAGTCAAGAAGGATTATTTAAATAATAAAGTGAAGTGACAAAATCAAAGAATATTATTTAAATGATAAAGTGAGGTGACAAAGTCAAAGAGGAATATTTAAATGATAAAGTAATGGAGAACTTTCTAATTATGGAAAGTGGTTAACCTTAAAAATGAGGAAAATAGGTTAAGTGACCTATAAATGGGTTAAGTGACCTAGAAATAGGTTAGTTGACCTAGAAATGGGTTAAGTGACCTAGAAGATGGAGAGTATATATAAGAGTCAAGGCTCTCTAATTTTACATCACACTTGAGCATGTTGAATATCTATAGGTGAATGAGGTAACCAAAGGATATCTAAGCCGAATTTTAGAGGGAAGGTGAAGAAACGAAGGCCAAAATTCAAGGGATGATAAATTCTTTTGATGATGTTTTCTAAGGTATGTTATTTACAGGTCATCTCACCATTGTCACAATAATGTTTTTTCTAGAATGATTCAGATCATGACATTTCTAGGTCATTGAGGAAACATATCCAAGTATCCATGGTAAAAAATTCATATTGTGGGTCATTGTATTTTTGGAGTTACACTACGTGGAAAATAGGGTTTGTGGATGTCCTGAAACTAGTCTAAAACAAGTGTTTTGGGTAAAAACTTCATAACTTCTTCATAACAGATCCAAATTCAGTAAGAAAAAATGTGTTGGTTATATTAAAGTATTTAGTATTATTTTTAACATTTTTAGATCGATTCAACAAATATTCCGTATGGGGAACGCTCTACAAGGTCGCTATCTAGAATAATCCAGAATTCAACAAGGTATGCCATTTTTTCTATAAATCCTTTTCTGAGAGGTTCCAAGTAGTGAGACCTGGAGGAATTGCATAAAACACACCGAAGAACATTGTGTATTAGTTTTAGATATTTATTCATTACGGGTACATAGTTATTATTATTTCAAGTTAGGTTTGTTGACTAATCCAAAACTAATCACGTGAGACTAAAGAAAAGTTGGATGAAAATGCTAGTCTCTTGTTGTTAAAGTTAAGGAATGTTTATAGGTATGTGATCATATACACCAGTTCTATTATAGAGTTACAAAATAGATTTGGATAATGAAATTGATGAGGGATTTTGGTTGAGGTACATGTTGGGTACATGGTTGAGACAAGTAGTTGATGAGTTGTCACATACATGAGGTGTATAGTTGATGATGTTGGTACATATTGATGAGCCATAGTTTATGAGTAGTTGCTACATGATTGGTACATACTTGGTACATAGTTGGAGGAACTTGTTAGTAGTATTGTTGACACATTGTTTATGGATGATGTAGCATACTTGTATTATTAGAAGCACATATTGATCTTGGTGATGATTATGAGTTGGTGTGTTATGCTTGGTTGATGCACATCTTTGAGAGTTGTCTTGGTGATTGATCTTGCTGAGTAGATATGATTTGGTTGATAAGATTGATGATACAATTTGTTGTGATAGGTTGTTATGGAAAATTTGTTGTGACAGGTTGTTGTGATAGGTTATTTGTATAGAATTGGTGTATGGTTTATGCACTTGTTCATGGTACAGGTTGAGGTACAGGTTGGTGCATGGTTGATGCACTTGTTTATGGTACAGGTTTATTACAGGTTGTTTGGTACAGGTTGGTGCATGGTTGATGCACTTGCTTATGGTAAAGTTTTATTACAAGTTGAGGTACAGTTTGATGCATGGTTGAGGCATGGTTCAGGTTATTGGTATAGGTTATTTGGTGCAGGTTGATTGGTACAGGTTTACAGTAGTATATCTCACAGTCATAGTGTGAAAGTGGTTCCATCATTCTACTTATACGTTAGGGCGGTTGGAAGGGGCAAGAACATGTGGTTGTAGCCACCTTCTGGTTGTAGTTGGAGAACATAGGGGGTTGTATCCTCCTTCTGGTTGTATCCATAGAATTGGGGAGTTGGAACTTTCCTTAGGTTGTAGCCTGAGAAACTAGGGGTTTGGAGCCTCCTTCCAGTTGTAGCTAGAAAACAAAGGAATCTGGTGCTTCCAATGAATGTAATTATTCAAGACATATAAGAAAAAGCATTTTGTGGTTTTCTCCCAATTTGGGTTTCCACGTAAAACATTGGTGTACTGTGTATGTGTATGATTTTTCATTTGTTCATTGCTTATTTACTCTGCAGTTATTGGATGATAATGATACATTGATATAAAACTTGGATTATATGGTTAAAAAGGATTAAATTTCTCTATTATTAATTCACCCCCCCTCTCAGTAATCCAACAATTGGTATCAGAGTCAGTTCCTTCAGGAAACAATTTAACCATTGGAAGGAGATCATGGATTATTCTGATAATGGAGTACCAATGTTTAATGGTCAGAATGGTTTTAAGTATGAGATGTTGAGCATAAGGATGGAAGTATTTTTACAGGAACATGGACATTATATTTGGCTATCACTTGTTACAGGATACGATAGTTCAAAAATGGAAAAGACTACAACCAAGAAGGAATTTAGAAAGAATAACAAAATAGCAATGGATTTCATCTTGGAAGGATTACCTAATATGGTAAGAGAAAAGGTTGGTAACTATTCATTAGCGAAAGAACTTTGGGATACGTTACATGACATATATTCTTCACCCATCATAGATTCAAAAAATGCCAAAGAAGATGTAGATACAAAACAAGAAGAAATATTCTCATCATGTCAGACAAATTTAGAAGAGGAAGTGTATGAAGAAGAAGAAGTTGATTAGAGAGAAAAATTGATTAGTGCAATTAAATATCTAAATAAAGAAAGAGAAGAAAAAAAGTCATCCAAGAAAGAATTGATGAACCAAAAGGAAAGTGTTCAAGGTTCCAAAAAGGATTAGTGGGTCATCAAGAATTTAAGAGCTCAACTATAAGAGGCCATAAGAATTGAAGAAACTCTAGAATATCAAAAGAAATGTTTAGAAGCCAACATAGCACCACAAAAGGAAGAAGCAAAAAAGAGAGAAAATATATTGATGGATCATCTCAAGGAAAGAACCAATGACTTAAACCAACTTGAGGAAGAGTTTGGTCAAGAAGAGAGAAGACTGGAAGAAGAAATAATTACATTGAAAATCCAACTTGAAGAAGCAAAGAGAACAAAAGAGGCCATGGAGTTTCAGATAATGAAGAAAGAAGAAGAGGTTGAGAAGCTTGAAGAATAAGTTGTTACATTGAGAAGTAAAATAATCAAGATCAACAAGAACGTTGAAGAGACAACAACATCCACATCAGTTATAGAGAATGAAGAGAAGCATTTTAGGTTGCTAGAAAAGAAGAATGAAGAAAATAGAAAGAGTTATGCATAAATACTCAAAGGAAGGAATCATGGTCAAC
>SNQJ01S0002979.1:102449-113272 GCA_010110895.2 Picea sitchensis
GAGAGTAAGCTTGGTAACATAGAAATAAAAATGCTTGATTGATTTTGTGGATTAAGAAGAAGAAAACAAGGAAGGGGAAGAACAATAAGCTACTGTAAATCAATGATGGACCATTGGGCTATGGAGTCAAGAAAACACCCTGCTCATTAAATGCAATCAATATGCGTATTAGATACAGGTTTATTGAATAGAGGAAGAAAAATATAACACAAAGAAGAACATCCATAAGACAGAGATCTTCTCTGCATAAATGAATTCAAGGTACTTGAATATAAACAGTGACTATTAGGAAAAATACATCAGATCCTCAGATGCTCAAGAATCCATTAATCAAAGGCAACCATGATCCTCAAGGTGTACAATTCATTCAAGTAAGAAGACAAATTGGGAAAGAAAACAAGAGATACAATCTAATAACACATATATCATGAGGGTTACAATGATCATAGGCAAAGTGCCTCCTACAACTCTCTCATATCCCTTGCTCATGAATCCAACCTCTCTCCAAGAGATCCCTCCTTCCTTAAATAGAAAATAACATCCAAATAACCTTAGGAGGTTGAATCCCATCTCCTCCATTGGATTCTAAGCCTTGGAGATAGGTGGCAACAATCAAAGAGACAAAAATCCAACAAATTGTTGATTTTTAGGAATTTGTTGGAAGTCATTAATAAATTGTTTCCACCTCATGCATGAGGCCTTTGTTGGAGCTAAATATTAGGTTTAGGTGTCCCTTGATATCTAATTGATCCTTGAGAATCCATTCGAACTCTCCTTGACATGTGGAAACCTCCCAACAAGGCGAATATCAAAACCATGACCGCTACAGGAAATTAGGTAGCATCGTTGTGTAGAGTACGCAATGCCACTGTGCAGAGTACACAACGCCACTTCTATATCCAATATCTCTCAAACCAAAACACATTTTGAAAAACTGAGAGAGTTTTTTGTTATTTGGAATGTTATGAACAAAAACCTCCTCCATTTTTCAAAAACACATTCTCAACTGCTCATAACCCAAGTTTTAAATTAGTGACTCAAAACTAGAAGAATAACTCTGCACAATTTAGCCTCTGCTAGAATATTACGCAGCACATGTAGGTAGCGCCCGACTATGTTTCTGCATGCAATTCGGTAGCATAAATCCATCGGTGCTTTGATTTTTGAAAACTTGGAGATTGGGAATAACTCGATATAATTTCAATTTTCCCCAAAATAAATAAAAATCCCATAACAATTGTATTCATTTGCCAAAATGAATAATGAAATGCAGATTCTGTTCTCTGTGAAATATTAGGTAGCACCACTTATCCAACGCTGAGGCATAAACTAATCTTGTGCTAACATAGGCTCCATGGGGGATGACATGCTCCCCGCGCGTTGCCAAGAACTTGTAGACTTGTGCCTTGTCCATCTTTAACTCTGTCCCATAAAACCTCTGTACTCAAAAGCACCTCTATTCCTTATTTGAAACTGATATGACTGTATGCTGAAAACAAATGCTAAAAACTGATAAAAAGGAAATGCTAAAAAATGAGCTTATTTCTTCCTACTCCTAATCTAATCAAGTGTGCTACTTCTTGGTTAAGTAAGATCATGCTTCCAATGAATCCATACAAATATCTGACTAACTGGTGAAAAACTTGATTTGAAAAAGATGAATGTAGGAACCTGAAGATTACAAAAATGCATTTCAAAATAGAAGAACATCCATCCTTCATTTGACAAAAGTGCTCTGACATTCAAGTTGCTCAAAGACTCTAGATAATTAGCAAATGGATCAATAAAGTTGTAAACAAATACCTCTTGCTGATGTTTCAGCTGAAGATGGAAAAGTATCTGCACATATTTTTCCTAAAGATGGTTGTCACCTCCAACTGCCTGTAAATCTGAACATGGTTGCAAACTTACTTTACTGCTAATGAAAGATTGTTTGTTGTTGTCTGTAGATACAGGTTCAATGTTAAGAACCAACTATCAATATAGCATAGAAAAACCTCAGAAAAAGTACTCAATGCCTTGAAAAAGAGACAATTTCAGATAATAAGCCTCTTCGAGGGGGCAACCTCCTTTTACCCCACTTAAATGTTCAAGTACAAGATGATTCAAAATGAAAATAATGTTCAAGTACAAGATGATTCAAATGAAAATGTCTCCTTGGTATATACTGTGAGACCGGGGAGGTATAATTACAACCAATGGCCTTAAAGCCGACATAAATAAAATAACATTACTAATAATATAATATACCCCAATTAAGGGTAATGAGCCAATATTAGGGCTGTACCACGCCCTCCCCTTGAGACAAGTGTTGTCCGCAATGCTTGAGTAACCCTGCATGCTTTTTGTATAAAGACTCATCTTCCTAACTGGAATCTTCAACCGGTACTTCCCATTTAATGAGATACTCAAATGGATCTATTCCTCAACCGGGCGTAATTCTTGTGTCAGTGATGGTTTTCGGATCCATTATGATTTTTCCTTCCTCATCAAGTTTTGGCAATATAGTTTGAACCGATCTTGTCAGCCTATAACCTTCTTTTTAAGCATGAAACATGGAAAACTGGTGTACTTCAGGAAGATGCAGTAACTCCAATTTGTATGCCATAGTACCACACCTTACAACACCTTATAAGGGCTATAGTACTTGGTGATAATTCTATTATCCTCTTGGCTTGCTTGAGGCATCCGCTTGTATGGTTGTAGTCTTAAAAACAATCTAACCTCAATTTCAAAGCTTCTTTTCACCAATGATGTTGATCTACTTGTTGCTCATGCAATTTTGTGCCATGGTCGTTGTCCTTTTAAGATTTGGAGAAATTGTTGTTGATTCTCAATGTTATCTTCCAACGCTTGAATCTTAGATTTTTCTTTAGAGAAGAAGTGATGGAAGGAGGGTGGTATCCATAAAGTGCCATAAATGATGTCATTTTTATCAAGTAGCATAAAAGGAAGTCTTATACCACCATTTTTTCCAAGGGTAACCATTAAACCATTGTGCTTGTTTATCGAGACAAAGCAATGAAGGTAGCCTTTCTAGACATTTGTTCACTATCTTGGTTTGTCCATCGATTGAGGATGATAGAATGAGCTATGAGCCAATTGAGTACTCCAACAAGAAAATACTATGTCCAAAATGTTCAGTGAAGATCGGATCTCTGTCTCTTACAACAATCTTTGGGCTGTCATGTAGCTTTGAACTCTGGGTTTCAATGAATGTGGTGGCAACCGCACTAGCTTTGAAGGGATGAGAGAGTGCACAAAAGCAGTGTATTCTGGTCATTCTATCAACAATCACCATGATGACACTCTTCTTTCATAATTTGGTAACCGTGATGAAATCCATGGAAACCTCCTCCCAATGACTTGGGATGGATACTTAAAAGACCTAGCATCTTAATTGTTTCCACCTTTTATTTTGTTGGAAACCAAACATTTTGCCACACAAACCTTTGAACATCACAAGGCCATCCCAAAAATATCCTCTCGGGACACTATGGTAGGTTTTCAAATCCCAAGTGCCCTCCTACCAGAGAGGTGTGCAATCTAACAGTACCTTTTGTTTGAGTTGGGAGTTCTACATAAATATAAGCAATTGCATTCATAGTGAATCATTTTTCCATGTAAATGTATTCCATGTGACCTGAATCCCACCGCAACCTTTGAATGAGAGTCCACACTTTTCAAGGCTATTCTTCCATTCATCCCTTGCTTCTATTATCCAATCGGTTAGATGATTGAGATAGCACAAAGAAAATCCTCAACATCATTCTATCCTTTCTTGAGAGTGCATTCAAGCACACAACATTTTACTTCCCCTTTTATAGACAATTTCAAATCATAACCTAATATCTTGTTACCCATTTTGTTGTTCCTCTCAAGATAGTCTGTTCCAAGAAGTATTTAAGACTATCATGACTGCTTTTGACCTTTGAAGTGCCTACCTATTAGGTATGGTCATTTCTTCAATGCATGTAGTATTGCCATAATTTCTTCTCATAAATGGGTTTGTGTAAGTCCTTTCCCTTGAGGATCGTGACTTTCAAAACTGTGGGCCTTCCTTCTGCATTACTAGGACAACACCAATTCCATTTCCAGGCATCACATTCCATAATAAAGGTTTTTGTGAAGTCTAGAGTGGCTGCCATAGAGCTTCTTTTACATCACCTCTCTTTTTGTTGTTCAAAAGATTTAGTTGCCTGGAACGCGAAAATTCATCCTTCTATTTAGTGTCATTAAAGGTGCTTATATTCTTCCATAGTTCTCAACAAACTGTAGTAACTCCGGCCAAACCCAAAAATCCTTCAAGATTCTTCAATGTTTTGGGAATTGGCCAATCCATCATGGCCTTAATCTTGTTAGTATTCACCTTTGACACCTTCATGAGATACAATATGACCCAAATACTTCTACTCCTTTTACTCCAAAGAAACATTTGGATGGTTTGGCATATAGTTGTTTCTGCTTAGTAGTTGTAGCACCTTGTCAACATGTCACATGATCCCTCCCAAGACTTGCTATAGATTAGTATATCATCAAAAATACTAACACAAATTAAGGAAGGGATTTAAAATGGAACAAACTTTGAAAGTGGAAGGCATTTGGCACAGGCATGACTGTAATTCATTGGCCTTCATGACTTCTCGAATGTTGTTTCTTTGGGATATCTTCCTTCATTCTCATCTGATGATACCGAATGAAGATCCATTTTTTGTGAAATAGATTGTTCCATGTGTCTATCTAACAATTCATCAATGACTCGAATGAGAAACTTATATGTAATAGTGACTTGTTGAGCTCTCTATAATCTAGACACATATGCCATGATATCTTTCTTGAATACCATTACCACCGGTTCGTGAGTAAGAACTTTACAGGTATACAATGCCCACTTCTAACATTTCTTCAACCACATGCTCAATTTCACTCTTCATGCAAGGGTATCCAGTGGTCTGATGTTAGGAGGAACACCCTAGGAATTAGGTGAATTTCATGATCATGATTTCAAGTGGTGGAAGACCTTGGGAATATCTTCAAATACTTTGGAATGATTATCAATGATCCTTTGATATCTTGAGGAATAGATGGCTTAGATGTTTGAACATCTAGTGAGCATAGTTGTGCAATAACGCCTTTGATGCCTCTTTTTCAATACTCTTTGTCATGCCATTAGAGCTATCACCTTACCGTGATTGGGTGATACCTCTTAAGTCAATTTCTTTACTTCCAATGAAAATTTCATGAAAAGTTCTTGAAAATTAAAAGCTACTGTTCCTAATGATTGTAAACTATTGATTCCTAGTACATCTGCACTATCCATGGGTATAGCAATCATTTGACTATTCATTACACATATTCCCCCCATAGTAAGATTTCGATCTTATTTCATTTTCTCCTCGGAAGCAATTGATAGTTCCTCCATCCTGCAATCATTACTTGAACTCGCTTTGTATATACAAAGCAATTGAGATTTGGCTAATTTATAGTGAAATGAAATTATGAGTACTCTACGTAATCAATTAGGACTATTACCTTTTCTTTTGATGTATCCTTTCCGATCTTGAGGGTTTGAGGAGTGCTAATCTCCACCAATGCATTACACTCTATATCATGGGAGTCAACCTTCGTGATGAAATTACTTAATGCTGTCTTGGAGATGGTTCTTGTTCTTGTCTTCTTCCTCCTTTCACACCCATGTAGAATAACTTCTTCACCACACTTATGTCCCCATCGCATTTTCTCACACCACGTTGCATGTCTTAGCCCTTTGCATGAGTAGTAGTAAGTCCGAGCTGCCTGTGTTTCAAAGTAGGGGTTAGAGGGGGCCACTAGCTCCCTGGGGTTGTAGGGTTTGGGGCGTCTCAATTTTTTCAACATATTTTCGCCGAGATGACATATTCGAGACCACATGATATTAGGGGGTTTTTCCTACATTACGGTTTTTGGTCGATGGTTTTCATTCTAAGGAATTAGGTTGTTGACTAATCCGTGTCATTGGGTTAGGGTTTTGGATGTTGTTGGCTCCTATATGTATATTGTATTGTAAACAATGTAACACAATGTATGAATATAATGTATGCTGGTTTTCTGGTTTGGGTTTCCGCAAGGAAAAAATCTTTGTAATGTTTGTATTTTCCATTGTATCTTTTTTTGTTCTTTTCTCAATATATAAGAATGTCATCCAAAAAAAAAAAAAAAAAAAAAAACCTTTTTCTTTTCTTTCTTTTCTTTCCTCCAATTGTGTTGAGGTGTCAACCTGTAGGTTGAGGTGTTTTAGAAGAAGAGGCATTGTTCTCTATAGATGTTAGATTGGTCCTTCTAGTAGGCATAGCCATATTTTTACTTTCAACATTTCTTACCATCTAAATGCATTCTCCAATGATTTGGGTTCCTAAAGGTGAACCTCATGTTGAATGTTATCCTTTAAGGTTCCTATGAATACATCAATCAAGTGCTCATCCCATCGATACCTTATATTCAATCTTTGGAAGTTCTCAATGCTCGATAACCTTAACCCTTTTGCTTGAGATTTACCAATACAATAAGGTATTGCTCTTGTATCCTCATAGTGTGCTATCATTTTTCCGTGAAAATTATCTAAGTGACAAGTGATTTTTGTCAGAACAAATCCATATATACCATACAAATTGATTAGGTTCAAATATAAAGAAACAATTCGTAACTTTTGTGCCACATACACAAAATGTAGATCAAAGAACTGCTCCATCTCAACTATCCATGTGATTGTCCTTGCCATCAAACTTCCTCATATCGATCTTAGGAACGGTTGGTCTTCAAAACCAAAGTTGGGATTTCTCCCATTCTTGATTCACCTTCCTTTGTGTCCTCACTTCATGAATTTTATGGGATGCATTTTCACTTTCGTGTCTTCCGTTACAAATTTTTTCAATACTTCCATGATCTTCCCCTTTAAACCATCCATCATTCTTTGTAGTTCATCTATTGTTACTATCTTCTTTTGTAAATCATTTTATGTGTTGATAACGAGAGGAGGGTCTACAGTGATCAAGTACAATTTAAAACCTTTTCAACTTATACTTTAAACCATTCAATTATATCCAATGAGAAATGAACAATAGCATAAGAGTTACATCAATACACCACAATACACCATGCAATGCTATATGAGAAATAATCAATAGTTTTGTTCAAGGGAAGTAATGACTTCCAAAGGTAGCTACAACTTCCAAATGTAAAGGGAGGGATAAACCTCCAAGAGGAAGATAAAATCCTCCAATATCAAGAGAGAGTTTAACTCTCCATCCTTTCCCCTTCCTTCCATCCAAGAATATATGAGAGATAATAAAACTTTACATTAAATCATGACCATCAACCAACTATCACATAGAACCTGATAATGCTTCCTGAGACTTGTTCAATTTCTGCAATTCTTCAATTCTTGGAATAATATGATCCTATAGATAATGTTACTCAATGTATTCTCTGAAACTTATTCAAGTTTCACTCCTTGAATCCTCCACAAAAGGAAGTTATAGAAAGAATGGTAGACTTTATTCAATTCTGGGTTATTCAGAAGACCCAACTTGTACAGCATGCCCTGCACTCAATATTTAACATCCGATTCTAAAACTCACACAAAAGAAACTACATTCCATAATCTTTCCAATGGAAGTGGTCCCACTTCATTTGGATTTTGTATGAATCCGTTATGACTGTTTTACCCGGAACTCATGTTTATTGACTAGCTTCAGGACTGGCCACAAACCCTATCTTCCACTAATGTATCTCCATAATTATAGCGAATAAAGAGATGAACTTTTTACCAGAGGTACCTTGATATGTATTCTCAATAACATAGTGATTTCACTATCTGAATCATTCTATAAAAAACGTTATAGAAAAAATGGTAAGATGACCTGAAAATAACATACCTTAGAACACATCACCAAAAGACTTCATCCTCCTTTGAAATCCGGCCTTCATTTACTTCTTATTTCCTCTGAAATTCGACTTGTATAAAAATGAATGTATAATGATGCTTATTTATACCATTTATGTCACTTCATTTTAACATTAGGGCCGACCTGACACTTTCTTATTTTGTAATTCTTTTCTTTAATTATCTTCATAGCCTACATGTACTTCCTTCTTCAATTCACTTTGTCATCTTCAAAAATTCATTTCTCCTCAACCATGAGGATCCACATGACGTGCCACATACCACCGGAAACAACATGATTTATACTATCCATTCATGGGTTTTGTATATGCATGTGCATTTTCCTTCATGTCCAAATACCTTTATCAATCTTGCGATCCAAAACCCATGACTAGGGTTGACATCAATGACAACAACCAATCTTCCAACAATCTCCCCCTTTGTCATCGATGGCAACACTCATGCTCCCCCTATCATAATGATCCTAATTTCTCTCCCCCTTTGACATCAATGTCAAAGGTTAGGGCTTCTCCCCTTGAGTTTAATGGCAAAAGGTAACCATCTTATTTGGGGTTGCTCCCCCTGAACATGTGGCACTCAATAATACTTCATCCTTATTTTTGGTCTTTGGGACTTTTTCTTCCTTGGAATCATTTTTTGTGGCTTATGTATTCTCTATCTTCTTCATGTCTAGGATGTATATGTTGTTTGGTCTTCTTGTTGTAGTTGCAACCAATCTTCTCGAGTTATTTTCTCTGATTTTACATTTTCGGGAGTCAAACGTACGAGTGTATCCTTGATCACATATTTTGTTGACACTGAGGAGATTATGCTTCAGATCTTCAACCAATAGGACTTTTCCTGCTTTTACATTTTCACTTCCAAGATTTACAGTTCCTTTTCCAAGTATTTTGGTAGATGATTCATCTCCGAATGCAACATTTCCACCTATTTTCTTCAAGCTAAAAAATTTGCTTTGATCTCCGGTCATATGAGATGAGCACCCACTGTCTATGAACCATTCATCTTCTTATTTTAATTCTTTAGCGACCAATGCTATTCAACAATTTTCATTTTGTGGAATTTCTTTCCTTTTCCATGTTGTAGTTGTTATGCATACATTTGACATACGATTATATTCCTTCATCTCTCTGTAATATTGTGCTTTGTGACCAAGATTATTGCACTTGTAACATACAATATTTTCATCCATTAATGGGTCAAATGGATTATAATTTATGTTGACAGGTCTACGAACATTTCCATATCTACTATTTTCACCATTTATGTAGCTTTCATAGTTATTCCTTTCATTGATTCTACAATTGATTGCCTTGTGTCCAAAATTTCCACAAGTATAACAATGTCCAAGAAAGAAATTTTGATACCTGGGCGTAAGTGATCTTCTTTGTGGTGTGGTCCATCTGGGTTCACGATCTATTCTTCTGTAGTTTCCTTCATAATGATTTATTTCATACCTGATGGGAGAGGATCTTCTTGATGTCTCATTCCTTCTAAATTCTAGTCTTATATCTTGTTGTTCAACTTGTTCTGGAGTGTTGGTTTCATCATTTTCAACTTCCTTCTCTTGTTTTGTTGTCTTCAAACTATCATTGTATCCTAGTCATGTCTTGTCATTTGGAGATATTTGACTCATAAGGATCTCATCTAATTTTTCAGTGCTTTTTTTCGAACTTCTCCAACTTTTTTGTTGTCAATAGTAGCTCCCCTTTTGTGTGATCCAGTTCTGCTTTCAATTTCTCATAATCTTCTAATTGTTCCTTCAAGCTATTAATGGTCTTTTCAATCTTGTAATTCTCTTCTTCACAACTACTCAATTCACCTTTTAGTATTATGTTTGTGTTTCTAAGCTTGCTATTTTTAGTTTCAACATGCTTCAATTTTTCAAGATTCTCATCTTCTTGTTCACTCTCTACATTGTCTTTGTATCCCCAAAAGGAATCAAGGTTGGTTTCTTCATCTGAATCTTCTTCACAAAGGATTCCTTCTTCTTTAGAATTCTTATGATCATCATCCTGGGTTTCTTTGGTTATGAAGAGGAATTCTCCTCCATCATTATCTTCTTCATCACTCTCATTTGAGGAGATGTCATCATCCTTGGAGTAGAAACTCTTATTATTGTTGAGACTTCTCTTTTTATAGTAGAATTTTTCAACAATATGTCCTATTCTACCACAATTAAAGCATTTGAGAGGAGACTTACCTTTGTATCTTCCACTTCCCTTCTGGAACCTTCTTACAAAATTTGTTATTTCTTCATCAAGGTTGTTATCCTTGTCTTTTGTCTTCTTTATGTATTTAATGGCTGCTTCATTGTTTGGTTGGTCACTTTCTGTACTTGTTCTCATTTCATATGCCATAAGAGTCCCATGTAATTCATCCATTGTCATTTTGGTCAAGTCCCTAGTTTCTTCAATGGAAGAGACCTTAGCATCATACTTTAAGAGAAGTGATCTCAACACTTTTTGTACAACCAAGGATTCATCGAGATCTTCACCTAATCCTCTGATAGCATTAACAACTTCATCAAATCTAAGAAAATAGGTTGCAATATATTCCTTTTCATTCATCTTCAAATTTTCAAATTCTGCTCTATGTCGTTGAAGCTTGACCTGCTTAACTTTTGGATCACCCTCGTAGATACTCTTGAGTTTGTCCCATACCTCTTTAGTAGTGTTGCATCCCATCACTTTGATAGCAATGGTTGGTGCCAATGATTCTAGAATAACATGTATGGCTTTTGAATTACAACTCATAATCTTCTTCTCATTTGGATTGGTTGGAGCATTATTTGGGATTACATAGCCATTTACAACTGAGTACCAAATGTCTACTCCCAAATCTGTTAGGTAAGTTTTCACTCTATCACTCCAGTATGCAT
>SNQJ01S0002979.1:113282-149089 GCA_010110895.2 Picea sitchensis
GATCTGCTTGTTGTTTCATGCGATTTTGTGCCATGGTCAGGTTGTCCTTTAAGATTTGGAGAAATTGTTGTTGATTCTCAATGTGATCTTCCACTGCTTGAACCTTAGATTTTTCTTTTAGAGAAGAAGTGATGGAAGGAGGGTGGTATCCATAAAGTGCCATAAATGATGTCATTTTTATTGCAGTATGAAAGGAAGTCTTATACCACCATTTTTCCAAGGGTAACCATTTAAACCATTGTGCTTGTTTATCAGAGACAAAGCAATGAAGATAGCCTTCTAGACATTTGTTCACTATCTTGGTTTGTCCATCAGATTGAGGATGATAGAATGAGCTATGAGCCAATTGAGTACCCAAACAAGAAAATAATTATGTCCAAAAATGTCGAGTGAAGATGGGATCTCTGTCACTTACAATAATCTTTGGGCTGTCATGTAGCTTTTGAACTGTCTCAATGAATGCGATGGCAACTGTACTAGCTTTGAAGGGATGAGAGAGTGCACAAAAGTGTGTGTACTTGGTCATTCTATCAACAATCACCATGATGACACTCTTTCTTTCATAATTTGGTAACCCGGTGATGAAATCCATGGAAACCTCCTCCCAACGCTGACTTGGGATGGATAATGGTTGTAAAAGACCTAGCATCTTAATTGTTTCCACCTTATTTTGTTGGAAAACCAAACATTTTGCCACAAACCTTTGAACATCAGTTTTAAGGCCATCCCAAAAAATATCCTTCTTGACACTATGGTAGGTTTTCAAAAATCCCGAGTGCCCTCCTACTAGAGAGGTGTGCAATTCCAATAGTACCTTTTGTTTGAGTTGGGAGTTCTTACATAAATCTAAGCAATCTTCGTACCATAGTGAATCATTTTTCCATGTAAATGTATCTGATGCACTGGAATCCTACTGCAACCTTTGAATGAGAGTCCACACTTTTTCGTCATTCTTCCATTAGAGTCCACACTTTTTCGCCATTCTTCCATTCATCCCTTGTTTCTATTATCCAATCGTTAGATGATCGAGATAGCACAAAGAAATGCCCCAACATCTTCATATCCTTTCTCGAGAGTGCATCCGCCATTTCAACATTTTTCTTCCCTTTTATAGACAATTTCAAAATCATAACTCAATATCTTGTTACCCATTTTTTGTTCCTCCTCAAGATAGTCTTCTTTGTTCCAAGAAGTATTTAAGACTATCATGATCCTGCTTTGACCTTGAAGTACCACCATTAGGTAAGGACTTACTTCTTCAATGCATGTAGTATTGCCATAATTTCCTTCTCGAAATGGGTTTGTGTAAGTCCTTTCCTTGAGTGTTCGACTTTCAAAAGCTGTGGGCCTTCCTTCTTGCATTGTGACAACACCAATTCCATTTCCCGAGGCATCACATTCCATAATAAAGGTTTTTGTGAAGTCTAGAGTGGTCAAGATGAGAGCTTTACACATCACCTCTTTAAGTTGTTCGCAAGATTTAGTTGCCTCTCGAGTCCACAGGACCATCCTTCTTATTTAGTGTCATTAAAGGTGCTTATATTCTTCCATAGTTCCAAACAAACATGGTAATAAGGCCAAAACCCAAAAATCCTCTAAGATTCTTCAATGCTTTGGGAATTGGCCAATCCATCATGGCCTTAATCTGTTAGGTTCACCTTGGACACCTTCATGAGATACAATATGACCCAAATACTCTACCTCCTTTACTCCAAAGAAACATTTGGATGGTTTTGCATATAGTTGTTTTCGCTTAGTAGTTGTAGCACCTTGTCAACATGTCACATGATCCTCCCAAGACTTGCTATAGATTAGTATATCAATGCACTAACAACACAAATTTTCCAAGGAAGGGATTTAAAATGGAATTCATCAACCCTTGAAAGTGGAAGGTATAGGACAAAAGGCATGACCAAAATTCATATTGGCCTTCATGACTTCTAATGTTGTTTTGGGATATCTTCTTCCTTCTATTTCATCCGTATGATACCTCCTCAACTAAGATCCATTTTTGTGGAAATAGATTGTTCCATGTAGTTCATCTAACAATTCATCAATGACGGGAATGAAACTTATATGTACAGTGATCTTGTTGAGCTCTTCTATAATCTAGACACATATGCCATGAGCTATCTTTCTTGAATACCATTACCACCGGTTCGGTAAGAACTTTGGCTAGGTATAATGCCAGCCTCTAACATTCTTCAACCATGCTCTCAAATTCACCTAATTCCTCGGCTTAAGGGTATCTCAGATGGCCTAGTAAGTTAGGAGGAACACCCGAATTAGGTGAATTTACGATCAAGGATTTCAAGTGGGTGGAAGACCTTGGGGAATTCTTCAAATACTTGGAATGATTATCAATGATCCTTTGATATCTTGAGGAATAGATGGCTTAGATGTTTTGAACATCTAGTGAGCATAGTTGTGCAATAACGCTTGATGACCCTTTTTCAATAATTTTATTCATGCCAGAGCTATCACTCCTACCGATTGCGGATACCCTCTAAGTCAATTTCCTTTTACTCAATGAAAATTTTACGAAAAGTTCTTGAAAATTAAAACACTGTTCTAATGATTGTAAATCCATTGATTCCTAGTACGTAACTGCATCCATGGGTATAGCAATCATTTGACTATTCATTACATATCTCCCCCATAGTAAGATTGATCTTATTTCATTTTCCTCGAAAGCAATTGATAGTTCCTCCATCTCAAGAATCATTACTTGAAACTCGGCCGGATATACAAAGCACTATTGGAGAGATTTGCTAATTTATAGAATGAAATTATGAGTACCGCCAGAATCACTAGGGACTATTACCTTTTTCTTTTACGTATCCCTTCGATCTTGAGGTTTGAGGAGTGCTAATTCCAGCCAATGCATTACACCTAGTATCATGGAGTCAATCCCTTCGTGATGAAATTACTTCTATCAAGCCATCTTGAGATGGTTCTTGTTCTGTTCTTCTTCCTCTTCACACCCATGTAGCTACCCCTTCTCACCACACTTATGTCCCCAACAGATTCTCTGGGTCACACCACGTTGGGTATGTCTTATATTCTTGCATGAGTAGTAGTGTCCGAGCGCCTGCAAGCTCAAAAGGCATAGGGGTTAGGGGGGAGCCTAGTGGCCCCCCCTCGGGGGTTGCAGGGGTTTGGGGAGCTGCCTCCCAATTTTTTTCGGCTCATTTCACGAGATGACATATTCAGACCACATGATATTAGTGGTTTTTCCTACATTATGGTTTTTGCCGATGGTTTTCATTTCGTTAAGGAATTAGGGTTTTGGACCAATCCAGGTCATTGGGTTAGGTTTTGGATTGTTGGTCTTATATGTATATTTTATAATAAACAATGTAACACAATGTATGAATATAATGTATACCGGGTTTTCCTTGCCTGGGTTTCCAAGGAAAATCTTTTGTGTAATCAGTTTGTATTTTCCATTGTATCTTTTTGTTCTTTCTCAATATCGCTTTGCAGTAGATATTGTACAAGGTTAGAATTGCTATTAAACCTTTTTCTTTTCTTTCCTCCAATTATGTTGAGAGGTGTCAACCCGGTGGTTGAGTTTTAGAAGAAGAGGCATTGTTCTCTATAGATGTTAGGGATTTGGTCCTTCTAGTAGGCATAGCCATATTTTTTACTTTCAACATTTCTTGCCACCTTTGGGAACCCAAAACATTGGAGAATGTTTTGGGTTCCCAAAGGAGAACCCTCATGTTGAATGTTATCCTTTAAGGTTCTTATGAATACATCAATAAGTACTCATCCGAATATCGACACCTTTATATTCAACTTTGGAAGTTCTCAATGTGCTCGATAACTGAACCCTTTGCTTGAGATTTATCAATTGGCTAAATAAGGTATTGCTCCTTGTATCCCTCATAGTGTGCTATCATTTTCCGTGAAAATTATCTATATGCAGTGATTCCATGAACAAATCCATATATACCATACAAATTGATTAGGTTCCCAAATATAAAGAAGCAATTGCATCTTTTGTAGGTATGTGGCACATTATGAGATCAAGAATTCACTCCATCTGAACTATCCATGTGATTAGTCCTTGCCATCAAACTTCCCTTGTTATATCGATCTTAGGAACGTGGTTGTTTTTCAAACCAAAGTTGGAGTTTTCCCATTCTTGATTCACCTTCCTTTGTGTCCTCATCATGAATTTTATGGGATGCATTTTCAATTTCACGTGTGTCTTCTGTTACAAATTTTTAATCCTTCCATGATCTTCCCTTTAAACCCTCCATCATCTCTTGTAGTTCATCCATTATATTATCTTCTTTGTAAATCATTTATGTGTTGGATAATCGAGGGGTGAAGCAAGATTGCCAATTTAAAAAAACCTTTTTTCAACTTATACTTAGTCCATTCAATTATATCCAATGAGAGAAATGAACAATAGCATAAGAGTTAAGCATCAATACACCACAATACACCATGCACAATATATGAGAAATAATCAATAGTTTTGTTCAAGGGAAGTAATGACTCCAAAGGTAGCTACAACTTCCAAATGTAAAGGGAGGATAAACTCCAAGAGGAAGATAAAATCCTCCAATATCAAGAGAGTTTAACTCTCCATCCTTTCCCCCTTCCTTCCATCCAAGAATATATGAGAGATACAAAACTTTACATTAAATCATGACCATCAACCAACCATCACATAGAACCCGATAACGCTTCCCGAGACTTGTTCAATTTCTGCAAATTTCAATTCTGGAATAATATGATCCTATAGATAATGTTACTCAATGTATTCTCTGAACTATCTAAGTTTCACTCCTTGAATCCTCCACAAAGGAAGTTATAGAAAGAATGGTAGACTTTATTCAATTCTGGTTATTCAAGAGACCAAACTTGTAAAGATGCCCTGTGCTCTATATTTAACATCCGATTCTAAACTCACACAAAAGAAACTACATTCCATAATCTTTCCAATGGAAGTGGGTCCCACTTCATTTTGGATTTTTTTGTATGAACTGCTATGACTGCTTTTACCTCGTGAATCATGCCACACTAGCTTCGGGATTTGTCACAAACCCTATCTTCCACTAATGTATCTCCATAATTATAGCTAATAAAGAGATGAACTTTTTACCGTAGGTACCTTTGATATGTATTCTCAATAACATAGTGATTTCACCATCTGAATCATTCTATAAAACGTTATAGAAAAAAATGGTAAGATGACCTCAAAATAACATACCCTAGAACACACATCACCAAAAGACTTCATCCTCCTTTGAACCGCCTTCATTTACTTCTTATTTCCTCCTAAATTGACTTGCATAAAATGAATGTAATGATGCTTATTTATACCATTTTATGTCACTTCATTTTAACATTAGGGCCTAACTGACACTTTTATATTTTGTAATTCTTTTCTTTAATTATCTTCATAGCCTATGTACTTCCTCTTCAATTCACTTTGTCATCTTCAAAAATTCATTTCTCTCTCAACCATGAGGATCCACATGATGTGCCACATACCACCGAAACAACATGATTTATATACCTATCCATTCATGGGTTTTGTATATGTATGTGCATTTTCCTTCATGTCCAAATACCTTTATCAATCTTATGCATCCAAAACCCATGACTAGGGTTGACATCAATGACAACAACCACCTTCCAACACCTCCCCTTTGTCATCGATGGCAACACCCATGCTCCCCCTATCATAATGATCCTAATTCTTTTCCCTTGACATCAATGTCATGTTAGGGCTTCTCCCTTGAGTTTAATGGCAAAGGTAACCATCTTATTTGGGGTTGCTCCCCTAACATGTGGCACTCAATAATACTTCATCCTTATTTTTGGTCTTTGGGACTTTTCTCCTTGGAATCATTTTTGTGGCTTCTATCTTCTATCTCTTTCATGTCTAGGGATGTATATGTTGTTTGGTCTTCTTGTTGTAGCTGCAACCAATCTTCTCGTTATTTTCTGATTTACATTTTCGAGTCAAAATCTATTTAGTGTATCCTCTTTGATCACATATTTTGTTGACACTGAGGAGATTATGCTGCATCTTCAACCAATAGGACTTTTCCCGCTTTTACATTTTCACTTAAGATTTACAAATTCTTTTCCAAGTATTTTGGTAGATGATTCATCTCCTAATGCAACATTTCCACCTATTTTCTTCAAGCTAAAAAATTTGCTTTGATCTCTCGTCATATGAGATGAGCACCCACCGCCTATGAACCATTCATCTCTTATTTTAATTTTAGCGACCAATTTTATTTGACAATTTTCATTTTTGTGGAATTTCTTCTTTTCCATGTTGTAGTTGTTATGCATACATTTGACATACCATTATATTCTTCATCTCTCTGTAATATTGTGCCAGACCAAGATTATTGCACTTGTAACATACAATATTTTCATCCATTAATGGGTCAAATGGATTATAATTCTAGTACACAGTCTACTAATTTTATATCTACTATTTTCACCATTTATGTAGCTTTCATAGTTATTCCTTTTCATTGATTCTAAGAATTGATTGCCTTGTGTCCAAAATTTCCACAAGTATAACAATGTCCAAGAAAGAAATTTTGATAATCATGTAAGTGATTCTTCTTGTGGTGTGGTCCATCCGGTTCAATGCATCTATTCTTTCCAGTAGTTTCCTTCATAATGATTTATTTCATACCCGATGGGAGAGGATCTTCTTGATGTCTCATTCCTTCTAAATTCTAGTCTTATATCTTGTTGTTCAACTTGTTCGAGCAAGTTGGTTTCATCATTTTCAACTTCCTTCTCTTGTTTTGTTGTTGTCTTCAACTATCATTGTATCCTAGTCAAGTCTTGTCATTTGGAGATCTTTTAATGCTATATACATCTCTATATCTAATTTTTTTCAAGCTTTTTTTTTCAACTTCTCCAACTTTTGTTGTCAATAGTAGCTCCCCTTTGTGTGATCCAGTTCTGCTTTCAATTTCTCATAATCTTCTAATTGTTCCTCTGAAGCTATTAATGGTCTTTTCAATCTTGTAATTTCTTCACAACTACCAATTCACCTTTTAGTATTATGTTTGTGTTTCTAAGTTTACATTTTTAGTTTCAAGATGCTTCAAATTTTCAAGATTCACATCTTCTGTTCACTTTCTACGTTGTCTTTGTATCCCAAAAGGAATCAAGGTTGGTTTCCTTTCATCTCAATCTTCTTCACAAAGGATTCCTTCTTCTTTAGAATTCTTGTATGATCATCATCCTGGTTTCTTTTGTTATGAAGAGGAATTCTCCTCCATCATTATCTTCTTTCATCACTCTCATTTGAGGAGATGTCATCCTTGGAGTAGAAGAAACCTATTATTGTTAGACTTTTTTATAGTAGAATTTTTCAACAATATGTCCCATTCTCACCACAATTAAAGATTTGAGAGGAGACTTACCTTGTATCTTCCACTTCCCTTCCTGAACCTTCTTACAAAATTTGTTATTTCTTCATCAAGGTTGTTATCCTTGTCTTTTTGTCTCTTTATGTATTTAATGGTCAGCTTCATTGTTTGTTGGTCACTTTCTACTTGTTCTCATTTCATATGCCATGTCCCATGTAATTCATCCATTGTCATTTTGGTCAAGTCCCTAGTTTCTTTCAATGGAGACCTAGCACATGCTCTGGTAGTGATCTCAACACTTTTTTTTAAAACCAAGGATTCATCGAGATCTTCACCTAATCCTCTCGATAGCATTAACAACTTCATCAAATCTAAGAAAATAGGGTTGCAATATATTCCTTTTCATTCATCTTCAAATTTTCAAATTTCTATTCAGCAGTTGACCTTAACTTTTGATCACCCTCAGAGATAATTTTTGAGTTTGTCCCATACCTCTTTAGTAGTGTTGCATCCCATCACTTTGATAGCAATGGTTGGTTTCAATGATTCTAGAATAACATGTATAGATTTTGAATTACAACTCATAATTTTCTTCTCATTTGGATCGGTTGAGCATTATTTGGGATTACATAGCCATTTACAACTGAAAGTACCAAATGTCTACTCCTAAATCAGTTAGGTAAGTTTTCACTCTATCACTCCAAGATGCATAATTTATTCCATCAAATTTTGAATCCCATTTGAAATGTGCTCATGGTCATTCATTTCTGCTCAGGATTTTCCTTCCAAAGGTTAAACTGCTTTTGAAGGCAACCCGCTTCTAATACCAATTGTTATTACCGAGGGGTGGAATCAGTATCAACAAGTACAATTTAAAACCTTTTTCAACTTATACTAAAACCATTCAATTATATCCAATGAGCAATGAACAATGGTATAAGAAAGTAAATCAATACACCACAATACACTATGCACAATATATGTAGAAATAATCATTAGTTTTGTTCAAGGGAAGTAATGACTTCCAAAGGTAGCTATAGCTTCCGTCGTAAAGGGAGGGATAAACCTCCAGATGAAGATATTGCCAATCTCATAATATCAAGAGAGAGCAACTCTATCCTTCCCCTTTCCTCCACCTCCAAGAATATATGAGAGATAATAAACTTTACATTAAATCATGACCATCAACCAACCATCACATAGAACCCTCGGGATAATGCTTCCTAAGACTTGTTCAATTTCTACAATTATTCACTTATTGTAAAATAATATGATCCTGTCGATAATTTTACTCAATGCATTCTCTAAAACTTCTCCAAGTTTCACTTTGAATCCTCCCCAAAAGGATAGAAAGAATGGTAGACTTTATTCAATTCCTGTCTTTTCGGAAGACTCAACTTGTACAACATACCCACGCTCAATATTTAACATCCACTGCACCTGCACACAAGAAACTAACGTCTGTACTATTTCCAATGGAAGTGGTCCCACTTCATTTGATCAGATGAATAAGTTATGTCTATTTTACCCTGAACTCATGTTTATTGACTAGTCACATCAGTCACAAACCCTATCTTCCACAGAGTGTATCTCCATAATTATAGTGAATCAAGAGCTGAAATTCTTACAAGAGGTACCTTATGTGTTATAAATACCATAGTTATTTCACCATCTGAATCATTCTAGAAAAAAGGTATAGAAAAATGGTAGTAAGATGACCTGAAAACATACCTTAGAAAACATCAAAAGAATTTATCCTCCCTGAAATCCATCTTCTTTACTTCTTATTTCCTCCTCGGGAATTGACTTGTATCAAAATGAATGTATAATGATGCTACTATACCATTTATGTCACTTCCATTTTACAATATTGAACACCTTTGACACTTTCTTATTTTGTAATTCTTTTCTTTAATTATCTTCTTTGTGGCCTTACATGTACTTCCTCTTCTTCAATTCACTTTGTCATCTTCTGTACCATTTCCTCCTCAACCAGGACCACGTTGACGTGCCACATACCTCCGTAAACAACATGATGTATACCATCCATTCATGGGTGTTGTATATGCATGTGCATTTCCCTTCATGTCCAAATACCTTTATCAATCTTGCAGTCCAAAACCCATCACTAGGGTTGACATCAATGACAACAACCAATCTTCCAACATTATGTCCCTATGCATTTCTTCACCTTCATCAAGAGTCCAAGTAGGATTTTCTGGAGGCTTATTTGGTGTAGAAGTTCCCTTTTTGGGAGGCATGTTGGCCAAGTATCACTTTCGAACCTTGATTTTGAGGTGGTTCTGCTAGACAATCTTTCTTCTGTTGTATCTCCCAAGTTTCGACCCTTCTGGGTATGAAACTTTATTTTATGTATTTCTTTGATATTTCTTCTCTGTAATGCCACAGGTCTGATCAAAATTGGATGTTACAAGTGGAATTTACGGTAACTTCCCCACAACTTGCTGATTTTTGGCCTTTCCAAGAGATCTCACTTATATAGCGTGCCCCGCACATAATAATTGATATAAAATTATGAAACTTATACTAGAAATACTACAGACTGTCCATGATCCAATGAAACTAGTCCCACTCAATTTGGATACTCTATGTTATGATTGTTTTACCTGGAACACCTTCTTGAGACTAGTCAATAGGACTAGTCAGATACCCTATCTTAAATAGGGTGTATATACAAATTTAAGATGACCCAGAAGCTGAAATTTTTACCACAGATACCTTACTAATTTATATGAATAGCCTCTGGAGTTCAGGGTCTGAAACATTACAAAAAAAATAAATTATAGTGAAAATTTCGCAATGACCCAGTTCATGATGATTCTAGAACCCTATTTTGTACAGGTTGTATCTCTGAAAGTATAAGGCCTCGGGATATGCAATTTGAACCCAACGTACCTTGATTAGTATACTAAATATCCTCCAAGAAATTCCTTTTGAAACATTGTATAAAACAAGTTATATCGAAAATGCCAAGGTGTCTCAGATGTAGCAGCGAAACCCCAAGACCTTGAGCTCTGATACCATATGTTAAGAACCAAATATCAATATAGCATAGAAAAACCTCAGAAAAAGTACTCAACGCCTTGAAAAAGAGATAATTTTAGATAATAAGCCTCTTCAAGGGGGAAACCTCCTTTTACCCCACTTAAATGTTCAAGTACAAGATGATTCAAAATGAAAATGCATCCTTGGTATATATAGGAGACTAAGAGATATAATTACAACTAATGGCCTAAAGCCGACATAAATAAAATAACATTACTAATATAATATTCCCCAATTAAGGGGTAATGAGCCAATATTAGGGATTAACATTCAAATATAGTGCATGCGGGATCATTGATTTGTAGAGATGATTGTTGAATGTCTTCAGCAGTTTCCTGATAGCTGATTTCTTCAAAATACTATTCTCCATCATAATCAGAATCATAAGTGTCATAACTCGGTTGACCACTCCTCAAATCAGCAAAATGGATCTGCTCTTCTTCATCAGAGTATTCATCAAATATAGGTGAGCCCAAGGCTCCTTGGTCTTGCACAGAAAAATGAACAATCCCCCGATCTCTCTCTTCAATCTTAGGTGAAAAGATATCATGGGAAACCTCTTGCAGGAAAAGAGAAAGATCCTCTTCTACAATTGGTTCTTCTTTCGAATCAGAAACATCAGATGCATAAGGTACATGATATAATGAAAATGAATCCATGCAATCATTAGTACAATCATGAGTGATATCTGGAAGACTTTCTTCTTGGGAATAAGAAAGAGAAAGAGGTTCATTCCTATCTTCATTTGGACAATGAATAAAATAGTTTTCATTTTTATATTCAGCAGTGCAATCTAACAAATCTTGAGCACATTCTACATATCCCTCACAACAGTTATAACAAATACTTTCAAAGGGATAAAAACTTTTGCAATGTTCAGTGAATACTCTGTGGAAATCCTTCAAGGATGAAATGCTGAAAGAGGGTAATGAGAAATACCATTTGCATGCGTCCCCATCCAATGAATACAAGAACATTTTCATCAATATATCTTCATGATGGATGTCAAGATGCTGCATCAAAGCATGGAATTCATGAACATGCTCAACAAGGTTGTCATTCTTACCTTCATAAAATCTGGGCATCAGATCTTTCCATTCATCAATAAGAGGCATAGTATGTGGATAATCCTCTATAGCTGAGAAATCGAGTGGGAAAAACCTCCTGGCCAGGATATCCTTCATAGCCATTTGATTTGCCTCATCCCTAGTGGAGTCACCAACAGATTCTAAACAATGGAGTCGCCATGGTGAATGTGTAGTCTTGAAGGTGTCCAACTTTAGTCACCATCTAAAGTTGGAGCTGTACAGTGGCATTCTTCCCAGGGAGATTTTCAATCTGCTCAAATCCATCCCTGACAACGGTGCCAATTATGTTAGCACTCCAAGATTCACTCCCAGACTGCAAATGAGAGTAAGCTTGGTAACATAGAAATAAAAATGCTTGATTGGTTTTGTGGATTAAGAAGAAGAAAACAAGGAAGGGGAAGGACAGTAAGCTGTTGTAAATCAATGATGGACCATTGGGCTATGGAGTCAAGCAAACACCCTGCTCATTAAATGCAATCAATATGCATATCAGATAAAGGTTTATTGAATAGAGGAAGAAAAATATAACACAAAGAAGAACATCCATAAGGTAGATATTCTCTCTGCATAAATGAATTCAAGGTACTTGAATATAAACAATGACTAATAGGCAAAATACATCAGATTCTCAGATGCTCAAGAATCCATTAATCAAAGGAAACCATGATCCTCAAGGTGTACAATTCATTCAAGTAAGAAGACAAATTGGGAAATAAGACAAGAGATACAATCTGATAACACATATATCATGAACCCTCAATAACATAAATGTTTACAAAAACAAAATCCCCTCAAGGTTACAATGATCACAGGAAAAGTGCCTCCTACAACTCTCTCATCTCTCTTGCTCATGAATCCAACCTCTCTCCAAGAGATCTATCCTTCCTTAAATAGAAAATAGCATCCAAATAAACTTAGGAGGTCGAATCCCATATCCTCCATTGGATTCTAAGCCTAGGAGATAGGTGGCAACAATCAAAGAGACAAAAATCCAACAAACTGCTAATTTTTAGGAATTTTTTGGAAGTCATTAATAAATTGTTTCCACCTCATGCATGAGGCCTTTGCTGCAGATAAATCTTAGGTGCATGTGTCCCTTGATATCTAACTGATCCTTGAGAATCCATTCGAACTCTCCTTGACATGTGGCAACCTCCCAACAAGGTGAATATCAAAACCGTGACCGCTACAGGAAATTAGGCAGCGTCGTTGTGCAAAGTACGCAGTGCCACTGTGCAGAGTACGCAACGCCACTTCTATATCCAATATATCTCAAAACAAAACACATTTTGAAAAACTAAGAGACGTTTTTGTTATTCGGAATGTTATGAACAAAAACCTCCTCCAGTTTTCAAAAATACATTCTCAACTGCTCATAACCTAAGTTTTAAATTAGTGACTCAAAACTGGCAGAATAACTCTGCACAATTTAGCCTCTGCCAGAATATTACGTAGCGCCTGTAGGTAGCACCCGATTGTGTTTTTGCATGCAATTCAGTAGCATAAATCCATGGGTGCTTTAAATTTTGAAAACTTGGAGATGGGGAATAACTCGATATAATTTCAATTTTCCCCAAAATAAATAAAAATCCCATAACAATTGTATTCATTTTCCAAAATGAATAATGAAATGCAGATTTTGTTCTCTGTGAAACATTAGGTAGCATCTGTAGGTAGCGCCACTTATGCAATGCTGAGGCATAAACCAATCTTGTGCTAATATATTGGTTCCATATAAATTGGGAAAAGGTGGTTGAATGGGTTCCAACTATACCAAGGGAATTTGTGGCATGGTGGGACCTTTGTGTTTTGAGAATTTCATGTGTAAATAGGAGGTTGTGGATCATGTAAGGGGTTTGATTGGGTTTGGTAATTACTAGATTTATATAATGTTGTTTTGTTAGAATGTTAATCATTTTTGTAAGGTTAAAAGTTGTGTTGTTAAGCCAATAAGGTTGCATATACTTGTTCTTGTTAGGTTGATATTTTTTTATACTATCTTATTTTAATGAATATAATAGAGAGGTTTTCTTATTTTGTTTTATTTTGCATTTTATGTATGTAAATGAAATGTATCTTTATATTTGAATATTTGTAGCTAATATGAATGAATGTTATTAGCAATAATTGTTATAACTTCAAGTAGGTTGAAGACAATGATGAATGTTGGAAGTAATGATTGTTCATGACTATTTATCCTCATGTTTGTTATCTATCTCATGTTTCTTATGTCTAGGAAATGCACCTTAGGTGAGACCTTCCCTATTCTAGGGATTGATATGTCAGTGTTGAAATACAATGTTTATTGGACACTACAGTGGACCCTAGTTTGCAACTTTGAACCATAAAAATGTTATTGTGACGAGACCTTGTCCTAAAATGAGTGAGGTAGTGATAGTATGAGGTGCAAGCCCATAAAAAGGTAATTCCAATATTGATTTTATAACCATGCATAGTTGTTCACCTAAAAATAATATTTTGTGATTAGGTAGAAAGTGAAGAAGTTTAAAGAATTTTTATTTTCCTTGATGAATATGAGATTTCTTGCATAGAGTTTCCCATGATCTTATAGTAAGAACTACAAATACTCATCAAAATTAACCCTACCCATTGGATTAAGCAAGATAATTTTACATGGGGGGATGAGATATCGGTAACATTGCAATGTTATGATAGTCCTCACACCAAAGTTGTATGTGTATGGTTTAAGGGTATTTTACAGGGGTATATTTTATAGTTTGTAGTAGAAAGGTGCCAAAATTTCTCACAAACTAAAGAATATTTTTTGAAGGACCCAAAATCAAGTTTGGTTGACTCTATTCTAACGTGGATAAAGATGGTTTTGGTAGAGAAGGGATTATTTCCCTATGATCTTGTAGCAATGGAAACAAAAAAAAAATGTTCTGATGAGTGGAATGTATAAGATACGGTGAGGATAAATTTTTGAAGAATAAAAAACACCATGGAGGATAGAAAATTCCATGAAAGAGATGAATAATATTAAATAAGAGTTGTAGTTACTAATCAATGGTCGCTAGACTAGCTATACAAAGTTAGAGAATGTGGAATAATTGTGATGAGAGAGGTCATCACAAAGGATAGTGATAGGAACAATGAAGGCTTTAGACGATTTGGGTATCAAGCAGAAGAGGATAGTCGATGGTTGCATGAGAAAAGTTTTGTATTATTTAAGGACAAGTAGAAGGACCTAATGCAAATACTTTTATTGGTTTATATGGCCAGATTGGGAAAAACAACAAGTACATGTGAATGTGCATACTAACTATTGGATTACTGAGGGGGGGTGAATCAGTAATAGAGAAATTTAGTCCTTGTTAACCATATTATATAAGTGTTGTCTATATTTATGATCAATTTACCATTATCATTCAAAAAGTGCAGAATACATGAACCATGAACAATGAAAAATAATATACATACACAGGACACCAATATTTTTACGTGGAAACCCAATGCAGGAGAAATCTACAATTTTTTTTTTCATATATGTCTTAAGAATTACATTCATTAGAAGCACCAACTTCCTTTGTTTTCTAGTTGCAACTGGAAGGAGGCTCCAACCCACTATATTTTTAGGCTACAACCTAAGGGAATCTCCAACTCCCCAATTCTATGGCTACAACGAGAAGGAGGCTACAACCTCCTATGTTCTTCGGCTACAACCAGAAGGTGGACACAACCACCTATCATTGCCCCCTCCAACTGCCCTGAAATATAAGTGTCAAAATGATGAAACCATTGCCACACTGTCACTGTGAGATATACCAGTGTAAAAATGTACCAATCTATGCCAACAACCTTTAACCAACCTGTACCAGAAGTCAGTATGTACCAACAGGTACACGACTTGTATATGTTGAAACTCACATATGTAAGTGACATGTCTATACTGCAACCTGCGTATTTACATAACCTGTCTATACTGCAGCCTATGTACATCTTCAAAAAGATACAGTTTTCACCTTTCTGAAACTCAGACACTTTTTTTCCTCTTTCAAATCAACCTGTGACCTGTCACTGTGTCCAATCTATATTTATTCCCTATGCATACATCATCAAACATATCCCTTAACCAAGTGCATCTATAGCTCTCTAGTCATGTGCCATACATGTGTATACAATCATGATCAAGTGTAATAAACTTCACATGGACTAAACATCAAACCCTCACAAATATGCATCCTCAAACTACACCAACAACTTCACCACCACATCACAACCAAAAACCCTCAACCATGTACCAAGAGATACAAGATACGCCTCAACACTCATCCCAACAAAATGTAGCAATAATGAATACCAGACATACCAAAGTTGTATTTCTATATATCTAGCTCATACAATGAGTGTCATACAACCAACATCCTCTCTAGGGAAAATGATCAAACTCCCATAACCATATATCATGTAGACAACAATATCCAACTACATATAAGAGTATGACATACATTTTGAACCTGTATATAGATTTTTTGTACCTGATCATTGTAGACCTTCCTAGGAATTTGCTTTTAGACTCTAAGAACCTAGCACTCTCAAAAACTTAATCTTTCATGGATTTTCCAACTTTACGTGCCCTCCTTTACTGCCAGCCCATGTATGTACATGACCTCTTCCACTATAGCCCGCATACACCTCAAAAACTAAGGTTTTGTTTTTCAGTATTTCTGCAACTCCAAAAATTTCTTCGTCAACCCTTCTTACTACCTATGAATTGCACAAATTCATAGGTATCAATGAGTACCTACAATAAAATTTACAAAATAATAGATATTCAATGTGCTCAATAGGTGCTAATAGGATACCTTTATTCTCTTATTTATACTCTTCAAGTAGCTTCCTCAAGGGGTTACCTTCTAACTAACATTACCCAACTTCCTTCTTTTATGGCTAACCCACTTCTAACCACTTGTCCACTTATAACCATTTTATCCACAAATAGTAAACTCACCACTTCTAGTTGAAACTAATTTATTTTTAATTATTTTATTTTTGCAACAACTTAACTCATGATTAAATCCTAGATACAACCACTTTTACTAGTAAACTTCTTCTAGGAGCTTCTAGAATATATTGACTTATTTGACTCTCTAAGCACTTATAGATAACTCATGAGGGTTATCTAACTTCACAAGACCATAAATATATAACCATGAGTTATGTGGCATTCCACATATCACCAGAAATGGCATGAAATATACTATCCATATAGATAGTATTACCATCAAATACACTGATATTCATACATTTTATACTTCAAACAATCTCGATTCCTTTAACCATATTGTTGGGGCTACCAGAATTTTATACTGGAATTGCTTCAAGGTTTGACATCAATGACAACCAACCCAATTAATCAAAAATACCCCCCTTTGGTATTGATGGAAACACTTTGATGCAACATTGAAGTCATATCGCTCATGCTCCCTCTGTGACCATCACTCCCCCTAGAATCATGCCTCCATTCTCTCTCTCCAAGCATATAGCTCTCTCACCATGCATATAAATATCTCCCCCTTTGACATCAATGGAAAAGGTAACTTCTTATCGTGGTTTCTCCCCCTAACTGAATTGTCCTTAGGGTTTCTCCCCATGACTGAACTCTTCCTGAAACTGCTCCCCCAAACTAAATTGTCCTCTTTATGGTGCTTCCTTGTGTAAATATAATACATATAATAATACCATTCAAAATTCATTGTGGGGTAGAAACTATCCCAAGTTTCTGACAAAGATACTCAAAGGCTTCCCTTGCAAGCGATTTTGTAAAGATGTCTGCAATCTGTTCTTTAGTGTCAACATATTCAACTCAAATGTTCTTCTATGCAACATGTTCCCGTAAAAAATGATACTTGATTGAAATGTGCTTTGTCTTGGAGTGCATCATTGGATTCTTTAAGATACTTGTGGTGCTTGTATTATCACAATATCTTAGAATGGGCTCATCATACTCAACATGAATATATCTCAAGGTTTGTTTCATCCATAGAACCCGTGTACAACATGCTTCTACTGCAATATACTATGCTTTGGTTGTATACAATGATATTGATGATTGTTTATAGCTTAACCAAGATACCAAACACTCACCCAAGTAGAACACTTCTCCACTTGTACTTCTTTGGTCATCAATGCATCCTTCCCAATCTACATATGTGTAGGAAATAAGTGATATATCTTTTCCTTTTCGATACCATAATCCAAACTCTTTTGTACCCTTGAGATATATGAATATCCTCTTTACTACTAGACCATGTGATTCCTTTGGTGTTTCTTGAAATCATGCCACCTTTCCAACTTCCTGCATTACATCTAGTCTAGATGTTGTCACATAAAGTAAGATGCCAATCATTGACTTGTATTACCTTTGATCTGTAGATTTTGAATCATCATCTTTACTTAACTTACAACTGGTCTGCATAGGATTATTCATATACCTCTTTAGCATTTCTCTAATATACTTAGTTTGAGAAATAAAAATCCCTTGGTTTCTTTGACATATCTGAAGACCCAAAAAGAAGGATAATTCTCCAAGTAATGACATTTCAAATTCTTTCTGCATATCCTTTACGAATTTCTGGCTCATCCTGTCATCATCACTTCCAAAGATAATATCATAAACATAAACTTCAATAAACAAAATATTATCTTGATTTACCTTGATGTAGAGGTTGTTGTTTGCATTTCCTTTCCTAAACCCTTGATGTTGTAAATATTTGTCCATTCTAGAATACCATGCTTTGGGGGCTTGTTTGAGACCATACAAGGCCTTCTTCAACCTGCAAACATAATTTTCATTATCTGACAACCGAAATCCTTCTGATTTCTCAATGTAGACTTCTTATTCTATATCCACATTCAATAAGGTTGATTTCATGTCCATCCGATACACTTTAATATTCTTGGAGCATGCATAAGCTAGGATCAATCTGAGTGATTTCATTCTAGAAATTGGGGAAAACGTCTCTTCAAAGCTGATACCTTCAACCTGAGCATATCCTTTACATATAAATCTATCTTTGTTCCTCGTAACATGTCCATCTTCATTCAATTTGTTTATGAAGACCCACTTCGTGTCGATCACATTCTTGTACCTTGGCCTTGGAACCAATTAACAAGTGACATTCTTCTTTAACTGATCCAACTCTTGATTCATGGATTTATCCAAAATTCATCCTTGTTGGATTCTTCAAATCTTCTCGGCTCAATCGAGGATAAGAGTACTATATACAGTTGTTCTAGTGAACGAATTCTTCATCTAGTCTCAACTCTTTCATCCTTGTTCCCGATAATCTGATCTGACAAATGGTTCTTTTGTATTCGTTTTCTAGGTGTCTTTGGAGGTACTTGAAGATCTTGTTGTTCTTTTTCTTTTGCTTCTAACTGGCCTTCTTCATCTTCCCCTTCTGCTACTTCTTCATCCTTTTCTTCTTCTTCGTGAACCTGTTTCATTGACTCATTTTCTTCTTCCTTTATTTTTCATCCACTTGTCTCATCAACCATTACATTGATGCTTTCCACAACTTTGTTGAGCCTTATATTGAAACATTTGTATGATTTCCTTGTGCTATAATACCCAACAAGTATGCCTTTGTCCACACAAGAATCGAACTTTCCCATTCTGCCATCTTATATTTTGATGTGGAATTTTCTTCCAAAAACTCTAAAGTGCTTCGCATTCATTGGTTTTCTTTTCCATAGCTTGTAGGGAGTTTTATCAATATTGTTTCTGAGCATTACTCTATTTTGAATATGAAATGTTGTATGCACTGCATGTGTCCAAAATATGTCTTTAAACTTGGAATCCATTAACACAGTTCGATCCATTTCCTATATTTTCTTGTTCTTCCTTTCGACAACTCCATTCTATTGCGGTGTCCTAGCAATGGAGAATTTCCTTTTTATCCCATGCTTGCTGCAAAAATCCATAAATTCCTTTGAATTAAACTCTCCTCCATTATCAGATCTCAAACATTTGATTTTTGAATCCATTTCATTTTTAACCATTTCTTTGTATATCTTTAATTTCTCGAATGCTTCTGACTTCTTCTTGAGAAAACAAACTACAGTCATCCTTGTATAATCATCAACCAATAACATGAAATATTTCTCACCTTTGAAACCCTTTTTTCTAGTTGGTCCAACTAGATCAGTATGCACAATTTACAGTGGTCTTGTTGTGGAGTATTCCTTTGATTTGAACTTGGTCTTTGTTTGTTTTCCTTGTTGACAGTTCTTGGATAAGGTGTTGGTTGGCTTCGTGATCTAGGGAATTTCTCTGACTGCTTCCTTTTTGCTAAATTTGACAAGGTTATCAAAGTTTATGTGACCCATTCTTCTATTCCATAGCCAAACTTCATCTTCCTTTCCTAGACAACATTTTTCATTTTCAATTTCACTTAATACATATATGTTTCTTGAAGTTCTTATAGTTGTTGTAACCAATCTGCCTGAACCTACTTTTCTTATCTCGCACTTTTGTGAATCAAATACAATTTTGTGACCTTGATCACACATTTGAATTACATTTATAAGATTATGTTTCATATCTTCCACTAGTAGAACATTTTCTGCCTTGGTATCCTTGTTTCCAATTCTGACTGTGCCTCTTCCAATAATTCTAGTTGAGTCGTCATTTCCAAAGGAGATTGATCCATCTCTTTTTTTTCTCAAGGTTATAAACCTATCCTCATCACATGGCATGTGATTTGAGCAGCCACTGTCAACATACCAACCACATTTCTTATGTTTGTCTTGTAGAGAAAGTGTGCATTCTTCATTGTTTAATTGATTATCCTTTCTTATCCATAATCTTTGAAGTTCTTTTTTTTTATTGTTGTTATTATGCTTTGATTCTCTTGGAAGAACTATAATTATACAATTTTTGGCCATGTGTCCAAAGTTGTTGCACTTGTAGCATTCCATCTCAGTACTCAAGGATTCAAATTTGTTGTAGTTTATGTTCTCTGTTTCACTAGGCATTCTTGAATAATCATTTCATGCATAACTTTCGCGGTTGTCTTTGTTCTTGTTATTAGCTCTGCAATTCACAGCCTTATGTCCAAAATTGTTACATGAATAACATAAATCAAGAAATATAGTTTGATACCTAGGAGTTGTAGATATTCTAAAATGAGTTTCTCTTCTGAACCCTTCTTCTTCTTGAGGCCTTCTTCTTTCTGACTGTCGTTGATTCTAAAATTTGAATCTTTTGGAGGAGTGTCTTTGTGATCTTCCTTGTGAAACTTCTTGTCTCCTCTGACTGTCTCTGCATGGATTCTTGGTTGTGTTTCCTGATTTGTTGTTTTGGATGTTGATCCTTTTTCTTTCTAGTTGTATCCAAGTCCACACCTGTTATGATTTGGCCTTTGACTGCTAAAAATATTGTCCAAAACTTATGAGTTGTTCAACATGTTTTTCTTTTGAAGGTGTTTTCTCAATGTGACAATCTTTGATTCCAAGCCTCCAATGATCCTACCTTTTTCTTCCAACCCTTATTTGACTGCTTCTTCAATTCTTTTGTATTCTTCAACTTGGATTTTTAATTTAGTGATCATCTTCTCTAGTTCTTCATAGTTTGAATTTTGAGTTTCCTCTTTTCTTTTTAGTTCTACCTGTAGTGAATTGTTTTTCTTCTTTTCCCTTTTTATAACTTATATGGCACTCAACAATTCTTCTCTATAGTCAAATTATTCCTCTTCATATTCTCCTTCAGTGACTTCTTCATCAGAATCTTCTACTTCCATGAATAGAACCCTTTTTGTATCACTTTTACTATCTTCATCTTCGTCTAATGAGGCGTTGTATTCTTTGGTGCAAAAGCTTTTCTTGAGAAATTTGTTTTTTGGTTTTTTTCCTTTGTATATTTGTTTTCTATTTGAATCATCTTCTTCATTCCTTTTATTTTTCTTATGGGGAGTTTTGTTAATGAAATGACCAATACCATCACAATTAAAAACAATCAATGGAAGCTTACCTCTATATTTGTCGGTGGTTCCATTTTTCAATATTCCAACAAAGTTGGCTACTTCTTCACTGTCTTCTGAGATGTTACTGTTGCTTCTATATGACTTTGCCTTTTCCTTTCTCTTCTGCTTTGAATGTTGCTTCTTTTGTAACTGGATTCTCATGTTCAGTTCTCATTTCATAGGTTGTGAATAATCCATGTAGCTCATCCATGCTTATTGAATCTAGATATGTTCTTTCTTCTGGAGCTGATATATTAGGATAAAATCTCATTGGAAGAGATCTTAGTACCTTTTGAACAATTATAGATCCATCAACTTCTTCTCCCAATGCTCTAATTGCATTCACTGTTTCATCAACTCATAAAAAGTAGGCTCCAATATTTTCATCTTCCTTCATCTTCAACTGTTCAAATTGACCTTTGTAAGTTTGAATATCTGTTTCCTTGACTTTTTCATCTCCTTCATAAACATTATGAAGTTTGTCCCAAATCTCCTTTATGGAGCTGCAATGCATAATTTTGAAATATACTAAATCAACCAGACCATTCAAGAGTGCATATTTGTCTTTCGAATTATTTAGATTGAGTTCCTTTCCATTTTCATTTGTTGGAGGAATGGAAGGTTCTTTATATCCATCTACAACTGATTGCCAGACCTCAAATCCTTATGCTTGTACATACGTTTTCATCCTTATGCTCCAGAATACATAGTCGTGTCCATCAAACTGTGTTATTCCATTTTTATACATATTTTTTCTCTCCATGATCTTCCGTCCAGTGGTTAAACTGATTCTTGAAGGAACCTTCTCTGATACCAATTGTTGGATTATTGAGAAGGTGGGTGAATTATTAATAGAGAAATTTAGTCATTTTTAACCACAGTATATAAGTGTTATTTATGTTTATGATCAATTTACCAATATCATTCAACAAGTGCAGAATAAATGAACCATGAAAAATGAGCAATAATACACATACACAACACACCAGTATTTTTATGTGGAAATCCAATGCGAGAGAAAACCACATAATATTTTTTCTATATGTCTTTAAGAATTACATTCATTGGAAGCACCAACTTCCTTTGTTTTCCAACTGCAACTGAAAGGGGCTCCAACCCCCTATATTTTCATGCTACAACCTGAGGGAAGCTCCAACTCCCCAATTCTCTGGATACAACCAGAAGGAGGCTACAACCCCCTATGTTCTCTAGATACAACTGGAAGGTGGCTACAACCATCTATCCTTTCCCCATCCAACCGCTTTGAAATATAAGTGTCAAAATTATGAAACCACTGCCACAGTTTCACTGTGAAATATACCATTGTAAACCTATACCAATGTGTTGATAAAACAAAAATAAGAACAACAACATGGTGAAAAAGGCTCACAGGCCAACACTATAATTGTATTCACTCTAATGTTACATATTGATAGTACAATGGGTGATGCCACCTCATAGAGATATTTTCTCTAGATCCTAAAATCATGCATGATGACTAGGCTAGGAAATCTTAACTAAATAATTAGTCATCACTTGAGGATATATTACTAATATCCTAAATGAATAACAAAAATATAGGTGACAATTTAGACTTAGTGATTGGTAAAGGTAAGACATAGGCTAACAATCCCCCCCTCAATCACAAGTCTGATCAATAATACCAGCAATTAAGCATAAAATGGTATCAATTCCAAGTCTTCATACTTAAACTCCTGAGTTGAGCCTCAATGAAGAACTGCCTGAAAAACCGCCAATCTGGATGTTGAATGGTTCATCTGAAATGAACTGGAAGAGAGATGAGATATGGAAGTGAACAACTGTAATATATGAACATTCCCTGATTGCTTGACAATTTGATCATTTTGCCAAGTATTTTAGTGAGAAGAATCTGATGTCTTCTACTAATTGGTGAACATGTACTATCACCACTCTACTATCAGTGCATCACTAAAGTTCTCTCTGAATCTGTGGTTTGGGATAACCACTAACCAATTGATACCATGTATTTGATGGTTTGATAACTACTAACCAATTTTGACACTTTTAGGTGTCCAACAACATCCCAGTGTATCATGTGTATGATTCAATTGCAGGTCATTAAACCATAATCTTGTCAAAGCCTTCCATCTCTCGAAAATCTCACTATGTAATTATGTGATCCAGGATGCATGCAAATTTTTTACTTAATGTAACCTCCAATCTGATGAGAGTGAACCAAGAGAAGTGAATCAACTTCTAGTTTGACACATCCCTGGAAAAAAATGCCTGAAAACTCAATCAAATGCCAAGATGCAATGCAGAAGGATCCTCTTGTCCTCTGCTAGGTCGAATGACCATCTATGTGAACCAAACGTCCACATAATTTCTCTCAAAATAAAAATCTATATGATTCAACTTAAACTTATTGAACCATAATTCTGCCAAAGTCTGTCACTTATAGACCATAGTTGCCCATTTGGCAAATTTCATGCTCATCTGGCATACTTGATGTTTGTTGTTGTCAAAACTTTCTGTCTGACAACCAATTCCATCATCAATTCCCCCCTTTGTCAGCTGAAAGGAGAGACAACAAGTGGTTTCATGAACCATCATCACTGGAATTTTGAACTCCCCCCTTAAGGTGCATGAGAGTTTCATCATTGTACTCCCCCCTTCTAGGCTCAAGAGAGTACCGTACTTGTTTCATTTTGAGTACAACACAAAGTGGGCATGCATAAAAAACCACATGTTATCTCATCCCGTGAGGGCCATGGTCGAAAGCTATGCCATAAGGGGACCACTTATGTGAGGTACAAAAATGTTATGTGATACAATATTGGTCTTTACTCGAGATTGAATTCTATGCTAAGACTTATATAATCGCTTGGTTGTTGATGACCATTTCCAAGGATCAATCCACTCATAGTGAATCTTCAATCTTGTAGGTTTCTTCAGTGTTGAACATATGTCTGAAGAATGATTGTGTTTTCCACAATGCTAGAAAGGATGGAGATCAAAACATTGATTCTCCTTGTGACCAACTCGATTACAATGTTGGCACTTATCATTTTGTTGAACTTGAGCAGGTGAAAGTGAATCTTCTTGAAGAAAACCAACACTTTGGAACTTGATTGGTATGGAATAATCAGGAATATGAAAGGTAGCTTCCTTGTCATATCCAAGTCATGTTCTGTAACTTCCTTGTCATATCCAAGTCATGTTCTATTCTTGTTGTAGATGATTTCTTCCCAAGGTCTGATGATGGTATTGGAAAGATTATTTTGAACCTGTTGCTTTGAAATCCATGGAAATGGATTTACTGCATGTTGATGCATCATTGAAAAGTTTTCTTCATTAAACTCAAAAGAAAACTCTTGAAAAGTAGGTTCAAGAATAGCATCGTCTTTGTCTGCATTTGAAGTTGTCTTATTGAGTTTCTCCTTCATTGACTCTTGATTAAAAGCATCATCATAATCAACATCATAGAGAGGGTTGTGTTGAACAAAAACTAGTTCAAAACACTTCACTGGCTGTTGATTTTTGAGATCAGTCAACTCATCATTCAATAGCTGAGATAGAGATTGAAGAAGTGTAACTTTAGCTTGTGTCACTTGAAAACAAGTTAGCACTGATTGAAGAGTTGTTTTTTTCAATATCACTATGTTGTCTTCAATGGTGTTTATTAGAGTGTTCAGTAACTCTAATAATTCATGACTTCGCTCCATTTGAACATGCTCGCTTGAACTTCTCATTCACTTGCTCTTCTCGTTCGCTTGAATTTATTTCTCACTCGCTTGTACTCGCTTTTCTTGAACTTGCTTCTAGGAAGTTGAGGATGTCGGTTACCACCGAAAATGCATCCCAAAGTATTACAATGATATGAGTTTCAAGTACTCATCCTTGTCAATTACGACTCAAAAATGACTCTAGGGTGTCGATCTCAACCGAAAATGCACCTTATGACAAATTCAATTCAACTCAACCTGATTTTAAAAAGACAAGTAAACTTACAAAAGGACAATTTGCAAGTTACAATAAATCTTGATTAAGTAATCTTACAACAAACATTGTTTGAAAGTTACAATTTAACTTCAAATGCTCCATGATGTGTTGAGTTCAAAAACTTTGATTTGTCCATTATTGATGTAGTTGATGACTTGAATGCTTGAGAATTATCTTCATAGATGTTTGATCATATGTGCTTTGATTGCTTGTACTTCACTAGCGTTAATTGTGTGCTTGAATTTACTTGCTTGGAAGGCCATGTGTGTATTGCCGTATGGAAAATTGTAAGTGTAGTTATGTCAAAACTAGACATAAAATATTATGAAAACATTAAAGGAATCATTCACCATCACACACAATGCAAAGTGTACCTAAGATCCCCTTATTTAATTTCGGGTGGATCTAGGACATAGAGAAAAAGACTTCAATTTTATTATGACTATCTCTTTTATGATCACAATACAAATATAAGCCTTCAAATGGTGTTCACTTCCCAATTCAACTTACAATAAGAACCTGATAACTCCTTTTTACATAGTTGTGAAAGCACTAATACTACTAGCATTTTGCATATAAGTCTTCATATTCGATCGATGATCAATTTTTCATATAAGTCTACTACCCTGATCTACAAATTCGATCGATGATTTTACTGAACGGGTGGCTTTCCTTTACCATGAAATATTCCTACAATCAAAACAGCTAGAGGACTAAGCCTCTTCAAAGCTATATACATGGGTATATTGATCCCTTTCAAACTTGCCAGAGAAAATTCCACATTTGCATTGTAGAAAAGTGAGAGAGGGAGAAGCCTTTTTGTTGTATTCAGGGTCAGAGGCCAGGCTTGAGTGAAACCAAAGGCTTGGTCAAAGTATATAAGTAAAGTTGTTACCAATTGTTGTAGGGTAAGAAGAGTCATTGAATACGAATATTGCATGAGAATAGCCTTGTTAATAAAAACCATAGCCATTAAAGAAACCCCATAAGAAACAATTGCTACCAAACAATTTGAAAAGAAACTTGCATTTATATGAAAATGTGATCAGCTTCAATTGAATTCAAATATTAAAAAGTCGAATTATAAAAATGAAAGCATTGACAGCTGCACTGCGTACGCCCTCAATCTATGCCCTTCAATGAATTTTCCTCCAATCGTGCACTCAACAATGTCCACACATCAGGAATCAACACACACATCCAACTTTTGTAGCTAAAATTATGTACACATGGGGGAAATTAAATCAACAGATATCGCTCTGTTATTCTTGCAAAATCGAGTGAGGATTTGTGCTAATTATTGATTGGAAATTATTGTTGTAAATCCACGCGTTGATCTTGTTAGTGAGGGGTCCAATCATAGGTTGTGTGGTCGATTCTAGTGCACTGGATGAACTCTAGATCATATCGTTGGTAGAGAGTGTGGAAGCCACTGAAAATAAACCGTAAACTTCTTGATAGAGAGTCCCTTGAGCATGGATGCTAAACGAGCAACTCTAGCTATTTTTCTAACTGGTCATCTCAAGAGTCGAAAAAAATGTAAAGTCTGAAGAGCGCAAGAGATAGAAAAAGCGGATCTGATCTTCACAACTTGTAATTGAGTACATAAAAGGTACTCTTTCCCAATCTGATTATGCAGGGTTATTAAATTCATCATATTCCATTGGTTGTGCATGCAGGTATGAGAAAAGTCGATCCTTGACCAATTGAATGATTTGAAACAAGCAAAATAAGCATAGAACCATATAATGTATTCTGAGATCTGGATCGCCCACCAAAAATCATATCAAGTGTTTCGCACTTGTCGGTGGATTAGAATTAACAATGCATTTCAACCCCAAAAGCACAACTTGTCTTCCTCAACAAAGTTAATGACCTTCTCCCCGAGTTTTTTTGAACCTTCAAAAACTGAAGCAGAAGATGCAAGAGGACCATAGGTCTCGGGATCCAATCTCACCACAAGTAACAATATCACCAAAACTAACATAAATATGAATCTCGCAGACAATTGGATTGAATTAAATTTAGATCTAGTTTTTAGAAAATCATTATGCAATAGATAGTTCAATGTCCACAATAGAATTATGCCTATCCATGCCTGGAGCGGTCTCCTCTGCAAAACTTGATTGCGCACTTGGAGACAATCACTGGGATCACACCAGATCACAACAATTGCAAAACAAAAATTCCAAATCGCACCAGTTTTTTAGATGTTAGATCGTGTTCTAATTATCAAGTGCATGTAACCTCTAAATCTGAAGCGAGCAACATCAAGTTGCAGATCCATTTCTGTTAGTTTAAAAAATAAAATGAAATGGAAATTTTGAATCTAACCTTCACTTCCAAGATGACACAACAAATATTAAGAACATAGAAAGCGCCTTCTTCAAAGTGGCTTGGCTTCATTTTCTTCATAAGCATATAGGCACCATAATTGCAACTCACAATTCACCTTTCATGGATCACTGCCATGGAGCACTTATCAGGCCCTTAAGACCAAAGGAGCTCTGATACCAATTGATAAAACAGAAAAAAGAACAACAACATGGTGGAAAAGGCTCACAAGCCAACACTATAATTGTATTCACTCTAATGTTACATATTTATAGTACAATGGGTGATGCCACCTCATAGAGAGATTTTCTCTAGATCCTAAAATCGTGCATGATGACTAGGCTAGGCAATCTTAACTAAATCATTAGTCATCACTTGAGGATATATTACTAATATCCTAAATGAATAACAAAAATATAGGTGACAATCTAGACTTAGTGATTGGTAAAGGTAAGACATAGGCTAACATATGTGTCAAAAACATCTAACCAACCTATACCAATATCATGTAATCAACATGTACCAGAAGTCAATTTTTACCAACAGGTACATGGCATGTATATGTTTTTTGCTCGCATATTTATGCAACTTGTCTATACTGCAACCTGCATATGTACATGGCCTGTCTATACTACAACTTGCGTACACCTTCATAAACATAGGGTTTTCACCTTTCTGAAACTCAAACACTTTGTTTCCTCTGTCAAATCAACTTGTGACCTGTCACTATGTCCAATCTATAGCTATTCCCTATGAATACATCATCAAACATATCCCTTAACCAAGTGTATCCATATATCTCTAGTCATGTTCCATACATGTGTATACAATCATGATCAAGTGTAATAACCCTCACATGGACTAGTCATCGAACCTGCACTGATATGAAACCTCAAACTACACCAACAACTTCACCAACACAACACAACCAAAAACCCTCAACCATGTACCAAGAGATACAAGATATCCCTCAACACTCAACCCAACAAGATGTAGAAATAATGAATACGAGACATACCAGAGTTGTATTTCTATAGATCTAGCTCATAGAATGAGTGTCATACAACCAACAACCTCTCTAGGGAAAATCCTCAAACTCCCATAACCATATCTCATGTAGACAAAAATATCCAACTACATATAAGAGTATGACATACATTTTGAACCTGTAGATAGATCTGTTGTACCTAACCCTTGTAGACCATCCTAGGAACTTGCTTTTAGACTCTGAGATCCTGGCACTCTCAGCAACTCAAGATTTCATGGATTTTCCAATTGTGTTCACCCTCCTTTACTATCAGCCCATGTATGCACACAACCTCGTCCACTCCAACCCATGTACAACTCAAAAACTATGGTTTTTTTTAGTATTTATACAATTTTGAAACTTTCGTTGTCAACCCTTCTTGCTACCTCATACTTGTGCAACTTCATATGTATCAATGAATACCTGCAATAAGCCTTAAAAAATAATAGATATTCAATGTGCTCAATAGGTGCTAATAGGAGACCTTTTCTCTCTTATTTATACTCTCCGAGTAGCTTCCTCAAGGGGTTACCTTCTAACTAACTTTACCGAACTTCCTTCTTTTAGGGCTAACCCACTTCTAACCACTTGTCCACTTATAACCACTTTATCCACAAATAGTAAACTCACCACTTCTAGTTGCAACTATTTTTTTTTTAATTATTTTCTTTTTGCAAAAACTTAACTCATGATTAACTCCTAGTTACAACCACGTTGACTAGTAAACTTCTTCTAGGAGCTTCTAGAATATATTGACTTATTTGACCCTCTAAGGGCTTCTAGATAACTCATGAGGGTTCTCCAACTTCACAATACCATAACTCTCTAACCGTGAGGAGTTATGTGGAATTCCACATATCATCGGAAATGACATGACATGTACTATCCATATATAATAGTTTTACCTGCAAATACACTGATATTCACACCTTTATAATTCAAACAATATCGAGTCCTTTAATCATACTATTGGGGCTACCATAATTTTCTATCGAACTTGTTTCAAGGGTTGACATAAATGACAACCAACCCAATTAATCAACACTAACTATTAATGTTTTTGTGGGGGTGTTTGCTAATAAATCTAAAAAAATAGCATATATGTATATCCTACCACAAGGCACAATTGAAGGAGGTGTTGGTGGGTGTGATCCAACTATATAGGGGAGAGGAAACTAAAGTAGTTGACATTGTGAGTCTATAAGATCAAAAATGCAATATAGCATGAGACCCATTGTTCTTTTATGTCCTTTTTAGATACCCCCAATTATATAGGTTATTTGGAGTGTGAGTATAACATCATGTAATTAGGGTATACCAATTGGTAGTGTATCGTGTCGATCAGAAATGGGATATTACAAAGTTATAGTGGCATTGTTTCAATAAGTAGTGTTAATACATCTATAAGCGGATGAACTAGCACATAATAATTCATTCAAGACTGATAAAATTTTCATTTCTACATGGTTCAATGAGTGTTATGGCTAATGCAATAGGAGTTGTTGTGTTGCTCCTACTAGATTTTTTAAGAAAGGGTGATGAAGATGTTGATAAGAATTAACTTCTTGGTGATGCAATATATTATGCAATAGGTACCATTGTAGCCAATTATATGGAGGATTTCCGAACCACCCTAAGAAGAAGGGTGTTGCAATCGTACATGAAATATAATAAGAGAACCTCTCTAGGGGTGTGTTAAAACTGGGGTTTTAACAACACTCAAGAAAGGACTACATTGCATCATACACACATAAATACTCAAGTGTATATTTGGGAAGGTTAACCAACCACTTTTCATTCATTACTCCTAAGTATTTATGATGGGCTAAGGAATTCTAATAAGATGGTTGAACTCCTTGGATTAAATTTAAATTTCAAACCAGGGTTCATGTAAACTTATGAGGTGTTATGCAATGCATGTGAAACCATAAGGTATTAAATTGTCGAGATGTATCATATGAATGATATGTAACTAAATAAATATAATCTACACTAACAAAGAAAATGATCAACTTTAACAATTCATCCCCTTAATTCTTCATCTTGTTGAATTCATAATCTTCACTCTTAACTCTCTTGACAATATTCAAGGAAAGAGAGATAGCTTGGATCATTGTACTTGGGTGAAGAGTTTAAGTGAATGGATCAATGAAACTAGAATCCTAAGGTTTAAAATAGATCACTCAATCCTTACGGCCTTAGCAATCATATTAGACTCCATTAATCATACATCAAAGTTGAACATCATTAAGTCAAAGTAGTAAAGAAAATATATGAAAGAAAAGGAATGTTGGAAATAATAAATAAAATGCTTAACTCTTATAGATTATTTTGATTTATTCCTCATGTTCTTAGGTTCATGACTTTCACTCCTATCTCCTATGATAATATGCAGAGGTAGATGAAGTTCTAGGGTCACTTCCTATTTGATGAGAAATTAATCAAATGAGAAGGTGTATTTGAATTGATGATCCTTTTGTTGCTTCTAGTTCAATCAATCCTTACAACACTTGTAATCATGTACTATATTCATAGACCAGCTTCAAAGTAATAAACATTGTAAATAAAAATCAATGAAAATAATGAATTTGTTTCTCAAAGAAATACATGAAATGGAAATATGATTGTAAATGAAAGTATAGAACTAAAGGAAATAAATAGCAAGTAAAGGAATGGAAATGCATAAAGAAAATTATAGTGCTTAAAAGAAAATAAAACAATAACCATGTTCTATATGTATAGGGAATTCAACCTCCATTTCATATTTAGAGTGGGCCCAAACCACGAAGAAATAAATGGGGTGAATCCCTCAAGATCAAAACATTATTTACAACAAGAAACTTATTACTTCCAAATTCAAATTTACAATTTGAGGGTAGCAAATACATGAATGAAAATCCTCAAAGGGACACTAGCCTAACCTATCAATTATGATTCTTATTATACTTGAAAAGAAGTCCTATCTAATCCTTCCAATCATTCCTTAATTAATCGAGGCTACCCCAAAATCTCCTAAAATTATGCATCCTATTTTGTGTGATTAGTTTCCCTCTTAGACAATTCAAATTGCCTCAATTAGCTAAGATTCTCATTTCTTGGGGACATTTAATGTTACCTTAAAGTGTCGGTATCTTCTAAAGAAGATGAAGGGACGAGATCCCTTAAAAAAACAACAACTTTGTTTTTCTAGAGACACGAGTGAGGGGGATCAATCTTGTCTTACTGACTTGATTTCCTGCACTTAGCCTTTTGGGATCACATTAGTCTTCATATATCAAATATGCAACAAACATCAAAACCATCAAAATAACTCTAAGATTAATAATATGTCACATTTGAACTTGAATTAAGCAAACCATATGTAATTAGATAAACATAAGCCATATTTGTCATAAAAAAACATGAATGTTTCTCATGAATACCTTGGCTCAGGCGGAAAATGTATCAAATGTAGATGTAGAATGGGCCATAAAATAGACAAATTGATCTTTGTCAATGCTCAGTCCTCCTTATTAGAATGATGCTCCCTATGTGACTTCTTGAAGTCATTGTTACCTGGTCTCTCTTGTACACATATTGATATGCAATATGACTTTAAATTATTGAAGAAGTTATTGTTGATTGCAAACTTTGGAAAGTATGTCGTGGACTATCATCTTGAAAAACAAAGTATGTGGGATCTTGGGACAATCATTCTTGTACCTTTAAAGAAATTTTTTGAAACTTGTGTAGTACTGAATAAAATAATGAATACCATGATTTTACATCATGTTATCTTATTTCTTGAATATGATTGAGTTTTTGGAGATGTTGGAGATGGAAATTTATTGAGGAATTTGCAATTTAGTTTTCTTAGTTTTCTTTACTACTCCAGTAACCATTTGTAATAAAAACATTTGACCCACTTAAACTCAATATTATTTGATAAAATTTTTAGGGGAGATATAGTAAGATTTCCTATACACCCTGTACAAATTTCAAAATATAATTCCAATTCATGACTAAAAAACAATCAAATCACTAGACCACTCTTTTTTTCTGATTTTTTTGGACTAATCCTATAGTGGTTTGTAATTAAATTATTTTACCCACTTAAACTCAATACTATTTGATGAAATTTTTATGTAATATATAATAAGATGTTATATACACCCTATAACAATTGTGAGTATGATTCTAAGGCAAGAGTGAGTATCAATCAAAACACTAGACCACTCATTTTTTTTGAGTTTTCTGGAATTCTTCTGTAGTGTTATGTCATTAAATTATTTGACCCACTTAAGATCAATATCCCTTGATAAAACAATTATAGAAGATAGAGGAATTTTTTGTATACGCCATGAAAAAAATTTAGACTCATATTCAAAGGAATAAATGAGTACCAATCAAAACATTGGACCATTGTCACTACTCAAAACTTGGAAAAAAAGTGAGCAATTGGAGTGATGAATTTGTTCTACTTCTACTTATTTTCCTTTATTCCTTGCAAAAATATTCATCCAGTTGTCCCTGATGTCACTTCATTTATTACTTTGACTATAGATTATTGGCCTCATGATCTTTGAGTATACTCGGATTATAACATGAGGCTCTCCCTCCACAACTTGATTATCAATGACCACGTTCATAAAACATATTGGTAGATCAAGAATTTGAACTTAGGGTTAGGGGTAGATAACTGTAAAATATGACATGCAAAACTTATATATATATATATATATATATGAGAACTGCAACATGCCTTTTTTCTTTTTGGTGAGATTTTGATTATAATATTGTGTTTATATCATAAGAGAACTACAAAATGCCTTTTTTTTTTCTCTTTGGTGATATTTTTATTATAACATTGTGGCTCGGAGTTGATTTTCATGTGGTGAGTTAATGCTTGGAGTTTGGTGACTTGATTTGGGGATAAAATAGACTATTCTATATTCCTATAGTAAACCCTTATCCTTCTTGTATGCTTTGCAAGTTTTGATGTTGTAGGTGGGACCCTTTGTAGCTTCATGTAGAAACTGGTTGTAGGTGGACACTTATGTACTGTCATGTGGGAATGTAGAGATGGCTAGAATTGATATGGAGGATTGATGGTAGTATGATATGAAAATGATCATGTTATTTAGTAGTGAATATATGGATGAATTTAGTGGAATTTAGTGGATAGGTGAATATGAGCATGAAAATGAATTGTAACATGGAATTGAACATATGTAATGAATGGAATGTGGAGTGTTGGAGTATGTAAAGAACAAATGAAGTCATAGAAATGGAGTCAGTTTAAATGTGAATGGAATGAGTGAATGAGTAAATGTTAAAAATGAAGGAATGTGTGTGAATGTGCACATGAAACTCCATTTACAATTGTAGCTTGAAAATTTTGTATTTTTTATATTTTATAACTTGATTCGTGCACTTTTGAAATGTGTACTTTATCGAGGTTGCCTTGAAATAATGGTTGCATGCATGTTGTTTTCTTGGATGCAGGTTGTAGTTGAATTTAAAATGTTTCCTTGGAGATATGCAGAGAAACTTGGAACTTTTAAATATTCTATTTTATTGTATGCATGAGATGCAACGATATTTTGTTTTGATATTCTTTGGAAACAAGATGATCCCCTTGACTTATGAATGAGTGGTGACATCCTTTGGAAATAACAATGATTTCTTATTATTGCACACTAAAACTTGTACCTGTACTTGAATTTTTTGTTGTTCTAAGGATGCTTCCTTGATATATTTTTTAAATTGGAACCTCATGATGAAAAGTATGAGCCATCACTTGAATCTCAAATTGTTCAGGATGTGTCCTATATATGGCCTATAAACTTGGATGCTTTGAATGTTTATGAATTGTGTGTGCAACCTCATTATGGGATATCGATGTGCCATTTTTATTTTTCGTTTGAATTCTATATTCTCCATCCTTATAATTCCATAGAAACGGACCTCTTGAAGTGGTAAACCTTGGAACTGTGGCCAACTTTGGTGAAAAAAAATAATCTTCAACAATTCACTCCTATGATTTTGGTATCAAATCCAATGAGATTTTTTATCATGTCTTTAGTTTTGGTAGTAAGCATCAACTTATGCTAACTCTTTTCTCTCAACCCGACCTTATAATTCTTATTCTTTGTTGATATTGTTTGAGTGCCTTCATTCTTGTAATAATTCAAATGAATGACACATTTAAAAATGAGTGGCACCCTGATTGACATGATTTATGCCTACTTATTATCATTGCTAACATTGAAGCTTGTGTTTACCAAATGGGTTGGATCCTATGGTGGAAAATGCGGATTTTTTTACCGTTGTGCAAGGTTCAATTCCCATGAAAGATTTACCTAGAGCCATGGGGGCACCTTGAGTTAGTGGTCGAATGTGTGGTTGCACCCAAAGATACTATATTAACTGTTATCGTGACCCGTTCACACATAAGTGGATCAAATCCCACCCCCATGTCCTCCAAATTTTAGGGCGTGGCCGGTGTAGGGGGAGTCATCTTCGACTCCAACGAAAAAAAAAATACGAAGTTTTCCTGGGGACTGGGCAAGAACACTAATAATAAAGAGGAAAGTCATGTTTCTTAGATGGGACTCCAAATTTCACATTAAAGAAACATCCAAGCCCTCACTATGCTTGGATATTCTGAAATAGTAATAAGGGAAATCCTTGGAACCTCAACCTATGGCACTCATTTCTCAAGTGGCCTTCACTCATGAATTAAAACACTGAAACAACAATTTTCCAAAATCCACTTCTTTCATATCCTTCATTCTCAGAATCAAGAAGTTGATCGCTTAGCTAAATCAGAAAAGTCTATAGAACAGGTTCAACTCATTATCAACCAAATTTCCTCTCATGCCTGGCTCCCTTAACATTCACCTTTTTTGACGGCTCCCCTTTACAATTTTTCTCCTATCCTTTTTGAACTCTATCTTAGACCCACCATCCTCCC
>SNQJ01S0002979.1:155009-183740 GCA_010110895.2 Picea sitchensis
CTTATTTTAATTTCAACTAAACACTATTTAGTGACATTTACCTGATGTCCTTTTTGTAGCCACGAAACTCTGTATGGGCTTGGATGTGCAATAGTCTCTAGCTCCATATTTTCTACCATCTCTATAGATACGAGATTGTCTATGCTACCAATGTTCACTATGACCTTGCATACTCTATCCTTAGTTTTGCAAGCAGTCCTAAATAGACTATTTCTTTGGGATGGGTTCTCTGGTTCCTTCTCTGGTTTCAAGAGAACTTTCCTCATCATTAAGGATCTTCCACCCTCAGTGTACTCTGCCTCAACATTCCATCCTTGAGCTTCGGAAATGTGAGTTTCACCACCATCTTTCTTCTTATCTAGACACTCATAGGATCTATGTCTGATTTTTCCATAGACGAAGCATTTCACTTCACCTCCTCTACCTCTGGCTCAAGGAAAAGTATTTCTATCAACATATTGTCTTCCCTGTGAGCTTCCTCCTCTCTCAGGTTGAGTTTGAGGTTTCTTCTCCTCTTCCTTAGGTTTCTGAGTTCTGTCCTAGGCAATTGTCTTGACTTTGCTTTGACTTCTGCCTCGGCCTCTTTGACCTTGCTTCTGTCTCAGCTTCTCTTCAACTTTCAGAGCCATCTGATAAGCATCTTCCACAGTCTGAATGGTCATCATGCTCATCTCATCTTGAATGTCATATCACAGACCATTCATGTACCTGACAACTTTTTCATCATCGCTTTCCCGATGACCTGCTCTGATGTTTATCCTGTAGAATTATTTAGTGTATTCTTTCACTAACATCAGCTTCTATCTCAAGTAATTTGATAATCCCTGGGTATGAATTTGGCTTTCATTTTTGCAACCATTCTATCCCAACTTTTGATTTTCTGCTTGCCCTTGCAACGTCTGTCAGGTTGCAGTTCATCCCACCATAGTGTTGCATGCCCTTTAAGTCTAGTAACAACATGTTTGACTTTCTTGTCTTCCTTGACATCCTCATAGTCAAAGTATTTTTCTAGAGCTCTAATCCAATCTAGAAGCTCTTCAACATCCAAGTTTCCCTCATACACTGGAATGCCCATTTTTGCTCTGGCACCTATCCTTGCAACAACCCTGAATAGGCATTATTCTACAACATTTTTGACTGCAACTTCTTCGTTTCCGGCTTCATTTTCACTTTCATCCTCGCTGATATCCCCAGTGTCAACTGTGCGCCTCTATGTTTTCTCCATAGCATCAAGCCTGGTACGTAATTCATGCATTTCTCTTTCCACTGCTGAATCAGGTATTTGCTTGTCTCTTCTTCTCGACATTTCTCTTTCCACTACTGGATCAGGTATTTGCCTGTCTCTTCTTCTCGGTGGCATGGCTGTAAAATTTCTCCCTTCTCTTTGCTACAGAAAGCAAAGAAATTGTTCTAGGCTCTGACACCACTTTAACACAGCCCCCCGACCCTCTATCCGAGATCCGCACAGGATCGATCTTCTTCGAATCTGCAGAACTGAAATAGTTCTTTCGAGCCCTCACTGGAACCCCACGAATCTGATCCACATGTCCTTCGTGAAACCTCACCTGCACAATGTGCACCAGGTGTGATTCTTCACCTCCACGTGACCACAAACCAGCCTTAGTGTAAGCACCTTTCATGACTCATGATCTCACGAGTTCATGAGTTGAAGACCCTCGACTCCAAACCTCCGATACCCCAGATGTGATACAGGTATGGCTCCTTTTTCGGTAGTGCCTCTACAAGAAAACACTGGCTAGGGCCTAACTCTATCACCGCTCGCAACTCACAACTTCGCAAGTTGGAGTGTTGAGCCCTCTTGCTCCTCCTTTGCGAATCCCTGAGACACGATAAGTCAACAATGGGTTGACTCCTTCCCAGGCGATGTGTGTCCACCACCTATCACCCACTTCCATCTTTCTCTGGGCACTTTTTGTTACGCCACCTGTCAATCACGCAACCCCACCTAATGGGTATGCTACATGTTCACACAAGCCCTTGGCACTCGACACTTCACGACTTTGTAGTCAAAAATAAATTCTTTCAACCCCTGAACCCTCGATACGTGATACCCCGCAAAGGTTCTAATCCAACGGTTCTCCCATGACGTGGATCCAACGGTCTGGATCTCCTTCCATGCTCCTCACAACTTGGGATCTCGCAAAACCAAAGAATTTGGTATGCCCTCCAAACTCACGAACCTTGAGTTCACGAAATGATCCAACGACATGGGTTGAAACGAGATCAACGACTCTTATTGACCACGATCAATGGTTCACGTTGATTCTTGATATTAGGGTGGTGAGTTCATCCAACTCCTAAACACCTTACAGCTCCACTGGATCCTACGGTCCTCAAGATTTTGTGAGCTCTCCATGGAGAATTCTGACCATCCGATTCACTACTTAATGACTTCTACCCAACGACTGAGTGTTCTCCCTCCTGAACTTAATTTCTATGCAACGGTTTCAATCTTCATCTCCCTTTGAACACTTCAAAGGACTTATCTCTCCTGAGCTTTCACTTGCAAACTCAAGCCTTCCAAAAGGGTTCCTTCTCGCACTCCTTGCGGCAAACTTTCAAATAACCTTTGGTTATTTGAGTCTTCAACCCTGTGCACTCTTTGCAACAATAGTCCTTTAACTTTCCCCTTGGTTGAAAAGTTATAAGCTTCCACCAACCTGCGCATACCTTGCATGGATCTTTACTTCACCTGCACTTCTAATGGTATGAGAACAATGATATCTATCCTGAGCTTTCCGAGATAAAACTCAGACCCTCGTCAACGCACACCTTGTGGATGTTCACTGCACTCCTTGCAGGAATTCTCAGGGAGAGAAACAATTGAAACTCATTCTTCTTCTCTTTGTGACTTCATACATTCAACATAAAATCATACACACAACACATCATTGAAATAAATGCATAAGAGAGAAACAAATCAACTGTAATCATACCATTTAACTAATGTAAACAACAAGCATCATAACACCATGAAAATTGAGTCAAAGTTTCATATATTAACTCAAGTGCTCCTGTACATGGGTTCTTCTCTATATCTCTTTGCTACAGCTCTACAGCTTATGAATTCTGAATAATCATATCATTGCAATGATACAAGGGTGAGGGTGTCTATATCTGTTTTCCCTCCTATGCTTCTAAATTATCTAATCTATTAAATTAAATCTACCTACTTGCATTCATTACGCATAAATGCCTCTACAATCGACAGATGAGAGCAATTCTCAAGATCTGTTTACAACATCTAGATATAAATGTAAGTACGCTTCCCCTAGCTATTACATTAATGCTTCAGATTTCAAAATTCAAAACGTTTTCATAAAAACGTGTCCTTTTTCATCCACGCGTTCATCTGTTCCTTTGGTTAGGCACGTGCTTTGGCTTTGTACAATGCTCCTACATCACTAATGATTCATTTTGGACAAGGCTCCCTGCTATAGTGGGAAAACCCCCCTATGGACTACACTAGGGTTGAACATGTAGGCAGATCACAACCATCTAAAAGTCTCCTAATTTTCTAACTACCCCAAATGTATCCCAGAATAATACATGAAATACAAGGTAAGAAGGATCAAGTAACTGTACCTTTTACTCTAGGTCTGGTGTCGATCCTCTCACGCTTGATAGCTCCGCTGACTACAATTCTCCTCCCAGGACTAACCTGTGTTCAAAAACAGATAAACAGGAAACTAAAAACATGCATATCATATATAAATCATGGGTTAGATGTTAGAATAAAACATAAATCAAATGAAAACATTTGACACATCATATTTCGGGACAGGAAACGTATTTCTTTTATTGATATCACAATGTTCACTTACAACAAGGTCGACGACTGCTCCATGAACCTGGTCCAGGCTCCTCTTAACCAAGATCCAAGTGCACCTCTATGTATCTTTATCCTCTCAACCTTCTTCTTGGAAATGGAATGGGCTTATGATGGAGGAAAAAGGAAAAAATGGGGAATTCTGATGCAATTTTGACAACAAGGCTGCAAATGCTTGGGGCAAGGAGGGGATGTGAAACGGGCAGAGTTTCACTGTTATTATTCTTATTTTTGGAATGAGACCCCAACACCTCCTTTTATATGAGAAAATGATGTTTATTCGGTTGGGTGATGGTATATAGGCGATGGATTAGTTAGGAAACTACCGAGCAGCCTGTAATCTCAACGAATTCCTTGCAACTTTTGCAAGTATAAGCGAGTTGTAATGGTGCAGCTAGAATACATACGTGGGCTATAGTGGTGCAGCGAGCATGTGTACGTGGGAAGTAATGGTGCGGGGCACGTACATATTCAAAAATAGTGTTTTTAAGAAGAGAAACTCAGTGATGGCTTGGAAAAAATAGCAAGTAAGAGGGCCAAATGCCAGGTATGAATGTATGGAGAAATTTAGGGTTATAATAGATGCCCCCTAATGTGTGAGGTAAGAATATCATCTGATGGTCACTAAATATTCACCAATGTATGAAGCAAGTGAGCCCAAGACCAGAGTTCGGGAGGTGCCATCTGCAAAAATAAAAATTGTCTCTCCGAGGCGGGCATACCCATGCTCGGGATGAAATAAATCATGGTTTCCAATCAAATACACTACAGATCCATGTGATATAACTATATAAAGTGTATACGTGAGAAATACACAATAGATCTACATCTCAAAATCAAAGATATACATGTATAGTATCCATCTTCAAGAAGCAAATGGTGCCTGATGGTTGGAGATGAGACATTCAAAGCTCGAGCAACAACTTCAAGTTCTTGAAACTTGGGTAGGAGTATAATGTCAGTGTACGAATTCACTACCCAGAGGTATTCAACGGCTCGTCGGGAACAAACAAGAGGATCTCGGTGATAAGGCAAAGAATTTCATTGATTTTGAACAAGGACTTCATTGGAATTTCGAGATGGTCGGACATGAGGTAAAGAGACAAACTGCAGAAAGGTTGACTCAGGCTGGGTGAAACTTCCCTTGGACAAGAGCATGAAATATGATCATACTTAGGAAGCATGGAATTGACATAAGTTCATGATGCGAGAGGCAATGCAAACTCTCCATGTGTTTGGAAGAATAACCAAACGGAGGAGGACACAACTCTATGTAGCGAGAATAGCTTCCTAAGGTCATATTAAATCCAAAATCTTGACGAACAAATGGAAGTATGTGATTTGTCCAAGGGCGACTGATTATGCTTCCAAAAATGAATATATATTCCCTGTCCTCTTTTTGGGGTATTTTTTATTTTTTTTGTCATTTTCAATATTTTTAAAGAGCTTGAAAAAGAAAAAAAGAATTCTATGTTACAAAGGAGTAACGAGTGTCGCAAGCATAGTAGTTCCAAGCGTGAGGAACACACTAATGATTAGAGAAAGGAGACATGTGTAGGAAAAGGACACTTGGGGAAAATTCCTCCATGGTTCAAGGTGTCATGCCGTAGAGGCAAAGTGCTACAAGGCTTGCATATAAGGCATGCTTCAAAGTTTCAGTTGAGAGAAACATGGAGTTGGCATTAGGCCAATCATGCAGAGATGAAAATGTGATTAGAAGGACATGATGAAACCCCCTTCAATGTATTTTTCATGAGCCCAGAGAAGGTAAGCTCGACATTTTTTTCATGTTTAGAGAGTCTAAAAAAATGTAAAATAAGACTCCACTAGGGTACCCTTTTCGAAAATAGTCTAGTCGGTTCAAAAAATGGATTAACTAGCACCGAAAAGACGTCTATTCAGAACCATTTTAATGAGGTGACATAGACAAGATCACTCAACAATATTCTCAATTTTAAGGAGTCTGAAAAGAGCTTAACTATGGACTCTGTATGGTATGTTCTTCTGGACCAATTTAACGAGTGTGAAGGAACAAGGTCACATGGCGATATTTTCAATTTTAAGGAGTCTAAAAAGAGCTTAAATATGGACTCCGTATGGTATGTTCTTCTGGACCAATTTAACGAGTGTGAAGGAACAAGGTCACTCGACGATCTTTTCAATTTTAAGGAGTCTGAAAAGAGCTTAGCTATGGACTCCATGGGGGATGTTCTTATGGACCAATTTAACGAGTGTGAAGGAACAAGGTCACTCGACGATCTTTTCAATTTTAGGGAGTTTGAAAAGAGCTTAACTATGGACTTCGTGGGGGTTCCTTTTTCGTAAATTTAGTCCCTTAGGCCCGAAAAAGGGGTAAACGTATACCTAAGAATACTCTTCTAGCAAACCAAAATTCCTACAGTATACCTTTGTTCATAAAATTGACCATCTGGACCGAAAAAGGGGTAAACTACCGCTAGAAAGACGTGCCTTCAAATTTTAGTTTGGAGAGCATGAAGGACAATAAGATAACTCGACAATATTTTCATGTTTAGAGAGTCTAAAAAGGTCTTAAAGAAGACTCCAAGAGGTTACTTTTCTCAGTTAATCTAGACAATATTGAAAAGCATAAATGTAGTCTCGTCTGATGTTGCTTTCAGATTTCAAAGCGAGCTTGAAAGACAACAAAGTATCCTCATTTCTAGGAGTCCCAAGGGTGAGGCCAAGAGTGATGACACATCATACGTATGAGGCTCAATCTCGTAATCAGGACAGGGCTAACAAGGACTCTCAAGACTAAAGTTATTAACGATGACATGGACGCCAAAATGCAACAAGGATCTACCTAGGGAATCCATGAAAAGGCAAGATATACCACCTAATTACAACACTTCTAAAGTAATAATGATGGTTCTGTGTCATATTTCAGTGGGATCAATCCTATGGAAAAGCGAAAAATACAACGATATGCAGAAAGTGGAGGTGGAAGCCTAACTTATATGCAAAAATTTGGAAAAATGAATTTTACCAAAGGACCTTTAAACGTGACCCATCTCCCAAAAAGTTACCAAACGTAAAATCGAAGTGTCTCATAACATCTAATAAGAAACTTGAGAACCACACTAAATGATTTTCAAGCCAGAAAAAAATGACAAAAAGGTTCAAAAAAGTGGCAAAAAGGCCAAAAAAGTCTATAAATAGAAGTTGACAACTCATTTTCACCATTGCAAAATGAGAATTGACCAAAAAGAGAAAAATACCCCTTTTCTAAAAGAGTTGATTGCGGGAGCTTCAGAGGAAGAAATGATCTTTTTCTCGGACCAAGTACAAATTCATCCCTCTTGCATTTCCATACTTTAATTATGCTTTTCTTTTAGTTTTTTGGGGGACGTGCACTCCTAAAAAAGGCAGGCCCTACATGTATGTGGGTTTTCTAAGGACAACTCGCATATGCCCGTGGGAAAAAAAAAATCTTCTCGCATAAGAACTTCGGTAGGCCCATAATGCTGAGTAAAACATAAAGTGCCAATTCAACTTGTAAGAATTGATCGTTCACTGCAAAATAGTCTTGAGGGACTTATTCACAACTTCCACCTGACCATTCACTTGTGGGTAGTAGGGTGATGAATTCTCTTGCCTCAACCCAAGCTTTGATGTTAATTCAGACATCATTTTTTTCTGAAAGTGACTTCCATGGTCAGTGACAATCTCTTTCGGGATGTTGAACCTTGCTACTATCTGATTGAAGATAAAGAGAGTTGATGTCTCGCCATCATTATTAAATGTTGGCATAGCCTTGACCCACTTTGTAAAGTAGTCTACTACTACGATGATAAAACGATGCTCCCTGGATGAAGTCGGGTGGCATGTAGTAAAATCAATCACCCACTTGGTGAAGGGACCAACAGTAATGACCGAAAACATGGGAGTGTGGTGTACCCTCGTCTTCTGAGAGAAGATATAACATGGGTGGCACTTCTTGACTAATTCAACGCAATCCTTGATTAACGTCGTCAAAAATTAACCGGCTCATAGAATATTTTGGGTTGTTTTCAACCTAGAAAAATGACCACCACATGCTCCAGTGTGGCAGTCGTTAAAAACGAGTTCTGCTTCTTTGTGAATGAGGCACCGGTGAAGGATGCAATCTACACCTTCACGATACAAAGTGTCATCGAGTATGAGATAGTTTTTTTCCTAATGGCATATACATCGATGCTCATCACGAGAAGTAGAGGTGGGGCACTTCAAAGTCTGGAGATAGACTAGTATATCTCCATACCAGGGGTCCGAAGATGAAATCAGAAAAAGATCTCCTTTAATTGAACATTCTTTGGGCATAACATCGCCTGATTCGATTGGAAGTTCCAATATAAGTTCTGCAAAGACCAGTGACTTTTTGGATTTCGTAGAAAGAAAATCCAAGTCAAATTCCTTGAGGATAATGATCCATCTATTGATCTTTCCGTTGATGACACATCGTGTCAACGTGTGTTTAAATGGATTCACTACTACAACGACGGTGGTCTTACGAAGCATAATATAATGACGAAACCACTAGACAACATGCAGTGTTGCAACACAAACTTCTCAACATGAGAGTAGTTGAGTTCTGGTCTAACCAGGACTCGACTTAGGTAATAAATCACATGCTCTTCAAGAAGATCGTCCTCTTGAACCAAGACCATACCGATGGTCGGCTCTGTAGCGACCAAGTACAATAAGAAATATTTATTATAATTGGGAGGCTGGAGAAAAGGGGCAGACGTGAGGGTGCATTTCAATGCTTTGAAAGATTGTTGAGTGGATTTGTCCCAATAGAAAGGGACTCCCTTTTTCAGTAAATGCATGAACCCTTTAGTGATTTTGGCATAGTTTGTGATAAAACGTCGAAGAAAGTTCGCTTTACCTTGTAAGATTTGAAGTTGAGGGACTGTGCACAGGGGAGGAAGCTGAACTATTTCCTCAACCTTTAGAGGATCAACATGATCCATGTTCTAGAAACTATGAAACCTAGCAGACGACCCGATGTCACGCAGAAACTGCACTCATTTGGATTCAAGCGAATCTGATAATAGTGACATTGCTCAAATATTAGTCGAAGGTGCACAGGATGGTCAACTCTCTTACAAGATCGTGATGTTAAATGATTGAGATAAGCCTTGACTATGTGTCTAAGGTCGTGGAAAGAAAAATACATTGCCCGTTGAAAAGTGGCTCCAACATTCTTAAGGCCAAACAACATCTTCTGATAAGCAAATGTACCCCATGGACAGATAAAAAAAAAATTATGTTGGTCTTCGGGCTTGATCCGTATCTGGTTATATCTCGAAAAAATATCCATGAATGAAAAGACCGCATGGCCTGCACATTCATCAATAATCTGGTCAATGAATGGGGTAGGGAAATTATCCTTTGGATAGGCCTTGTTCAAATCACGGAAGTCCATACACACGTGAATCATACAGTACTTTTTGTTGACTGAAATGGGATTCGATACCCATTGGGTCAACTGAATGGGGTAAATGAAACTGGCTTTGATCAGTTTCTCTACTTCAGCCTTAATAGTTGTTGCTTTCCGATGATTCACCAGAAGAAGCTTCTGTCGGACCGACTTGGCATCAAGATAAGTCATTATTTCATGTTCGATGGTTCTTGGATCAATGTCTGGCATTTCCTCATAAGACCAGGCAAAAAAGTCATGAAATTCCTTAAATAAATCTGTATAGATCTAAATCTCCTCAGGGGAGCAGTCTGCTCTGACGAAGACATTCTCCACGATGCCATGGGTTCTGGAGATGTCAATAGGTATCGTTTCAGTGATAGTTTCCATATTACCCTCGACATAAACTACATGCATAGCCAGAGGATTAATAGGACAAGACCTATCTCTAGTCATAGTCAACACGAATTCGCCTGCCTCTATTCTTCTTAACTCTGGGAGGAAATAAAATCTATGATGGAGATCATCCTAGGGTCTATCTGAACCAGTCAATGCCTCTAAAATAGCCTCATCAGAGGGCAATACCAATTCTAAAGAATTGGTAGTGGAGAGTGAACCTTGAGCCTAAATAGGCTCGAAAACGTATTCTAACTCCTGTGCGGGAGTCGGATCGGGGTCGACTGAAGCTTGTTGGAAAATATTGTACGCAACTTTTACCGTGGAAAAGGGCATGGCCATTCCATGATGCCCTGTCCCTTCCATCGAATATGATGGGGAAGGAAGAGTCTAGGGATCATTAAAGTAAGTCATATGAAACAACGAAACTTGAAATATTTCAGCCCTAGGCTGGTCAGGGGTAGTTGATATCATCTTAACATCACCAGAGAGATGCAGGAATTTGAAAGTGCCCATCAAAGGTGTGTTGGTTGTGGAGCCTGATTATCTTCCTAATTTATAGGTCTTTTACTTTCAGCCATGTTTATACCTCATGAATTATTTACACTCTTCCACGCAGGGGAGTGAAGAGGGGGGGTACCCCCTCTGCGGGGTCTGAGGGGCCTATCCCCCCGATTGGGGGGTCTGGGGGCAAGCAGGCCCCCAGCAGGGGTTCGGGGGCGAAGCCCCTGAAGCAAAAATTGCCTTATAAAAGTATATTGTAATTTCATTGTAAATCTGGACCGTTCATTATAAGGTCGCAGATCTAACGGTAGAGATTATGTTAGAGGTCGCGATCTAACTTTAGAGATTATGTTAGGGTTTTCTTTTTTCCTAGAAGGCAACCCTCTTTATGAGGGAAATGTATCGTATTTAATGGTGGTGAATATTGTATTCGAGAGGAGACCGTGAGAGAAAGAAGAGGAAGTTACATCGGTTTTGTTGTAGGTTGTATCCCTTCATTTTGGTCGGATAATAATAATAAAAGAAAGGATCCGGTAATTTATCCGCAGGACGAAATTAAATAATCGGGCAGAACCACGTGAATTTGCAAGTCTCTCTGTATTGTGTATCTCTGTTTTATTTCTAGATTTGTTTTATTTTATTGCTCTGTGGTCCCATTTTTATAAAAACCGGTATCAGAGCATAAGGTAACTTGTAGGAAAAGAGGTTCTTGGTTTGAGTGGGAGAAAATGGCGGAAAATGGAAAGTTTAAGGTCAAGAAAATTAACGGCCAAAACTACCGCCAGCTTATGGAAGATGCGTAGCGGAAGACCATGCTGGTTGTGGAGCCTCGACATCTTCCCATTCAAATGTCCTTTTCTTTCGCCAAATGTTTATACCCCCATGAAGTATTTACACCTAAAGCGCATGTGTGTACACTCTCTTCCACGCGGGGGAGTGTGCAGAGGGGGGTACCCCCACGGGTCTCTGTGCTGGCCCCCTATGGGGTTCGGGGGCGAAGTCCCCTAAGCAAAAATTGCCTTATAAAAGCATATTGTAACTTCATTGTAAATATGGAACTGTCATTATAAGGTCGCGAGATTCAACGGTAGAGATTATGTTAGGTTTTTTTCCCTAGGCAACCCTATTTTATGAGGGAAATGTATTACGCTATGGTTGATGGTGAATATTGTATTATGAGAGAGGATATTGTGAGAGGTTAAGAGGTTAAGCAATGGGTTTTTGCTATAGGCTGTATCCCTTCATTTATTTGATAATAATAAAGGAAGGATCCGGCAATTTCTCTCAGGACGAGTCTAATAATCGGGTGAACCACGTGAACTGGGGTTCTTGTATTGTGTGTCTTATGTGTTTTGTTTCATTTGTTTTATTTTATTGTCTGGCTGTCCCTCGCTTTTCTAACAAACTATTTATATCGGCGATCTATTCACCATTGAGGAGTATAAAGAAGCTTCCATCACCATGAAGGACGAAAATGGGAGATTCTTGACAAAGGCTCTAGGAACGACACGGGTCGAAATCGTAGCATTGATGCTTTCTCAATATTTTGAAAGAAAATACAAAAAAAGAAAAAAAAAAAAAAAATTGTATGAAAAACCCTCGACGCCGAATAAGGTATTTTAATGAAGAGATTATTATTTAATATGAAGATGTCAGAAGGTGGGTCTGCTGGTGCATCATTTAAATGAATTATTATGGTTACTAATCAACTAAGCTATGTAAAGTGGACTTTGATGATGAGCTAGGTCTCTTTCTTAATCTCGTACTCACGTTTAAAGTTGAAATGGCTTGGTCATGGTTGTAAGTAACTTGTCTCGGTTCACTTTAAAATTTGATGATGTTGTTGGAAGTATCCTAGTGAGGAAATGACGAAAGCACAGTGAGACATCAGGAAATGCTAACATGGAGAACATGGGAAGACAAAAGGATAGAGGAAAGGGATCGTGAAACCGCAGAAATTCCGTGAAGGGAAGATCCAAACTGCACTTGGAAAGATAGAGTGTTGGAATTGTGGGAAGAAAGGACATCCAAGAAAGACCAGAGAGCTCCAAAGAAAACAAAGAGATGGACAAGTAGGAGAGAAATCAGAAGCAAATGTAACAGATGTGTTACAATATGCTTTGATTCTTTGTAGATAATATTTCGAAGTCTTGGGTAGTAGATTCAAGAGTTTCATTTCATGCCACACCCCATAGGAAACATTTTCTAGATTATGTTCAAGGTGATTTTGGATAGGTTCATTTTGGGTGATACCAAAACCACGCAAAATTGTTGGAATGGGAAAAGGTAAAAATAAAGCAACTAAATGGAAACCAATGGTTGTTGAAAGAGGTAAAACATATTCCATATTTAAGGAAAAATTTAATTTAAACTTGGAAGTTGGAAAGTGAAGGTTTTTTATCCATATTTACATATAAGACGCGGAAGGTCATCAAAGAACTAGTATAGCTTAAAGGAGAGAAGGTAGGTACATTGCATTTATGTAATGGTAATAATTATCCACTCTTCTATATCTTTAGATTCTAAAGGAGTGGATACAACACTCATGGCATCATAGGTTGGGACACATGAGTGAGAAGGGTATGCAAATCCTTCACAAAAGAAATTTGTTGCTAGATCTTTAAACAAATTGATTTTGGACTTCTATGAGCATTGTGTTTATGGAAACAAAAGAGAGCCAGATTTCTCGGAGTCGCAGCAGAAGAATGAAAGGTTAGAGCTTGTGCATACAGATGTATGGGGACCAAATTAGCTATCATCTCTTGGTGGCTCTCATTATTATGTTACTTTTATTGATGATGCAACTAGAAAAACTTGGGTTTATTGTATCTCATTAAAAATCTGATGTTTTTGACACTTTAAGAAATGGAAAGCTTTAGCTGAGAATGAGACAAGAAAATGCTCTGAAGTGTCTCGATAAGATAATGGAGGTGAATACTACCACAAGGACTTTGATAGTTACCGCTCAGTCTACGGATTTGTAGAGAGAAGATACCCATGAACACCACAAGAAAATGGTGTGTCGAAGATGAACAGATTAATCATGGAGCATGCAAGGAGGAGGAGATTGCATGTCGGTTTGCCCTTACGCTATGGGCAGATGTTGTAGATACTACTGCTTACTTAATAAACAAAGGACCTTCAAGCTCTTTTGATGGTAGAATTCCATAGGGAGGAAATGGACAGAAAAAAGGTAAACTATATTCTTTTTGAAAACTTTCGCTTGTGGTGCTATCGGTCCATATTGATAAAGAAAAATAGAAAAAAGCTTGAGGAAAATTCAAGAAGTGTACCTTTGCCGATATGGTGTTAATGATTTTGGTTATCGCTTATGGGATTAAGGAAAATAACAAAATCATTAGGAGTAGAGATGTCATTCAATGAAAAGGTCATGTACAAAGATCACTTGCAGTGGAAAGAAACAGGAAACGTAAAAACAAGAATACACAAAGGTTTGATGAGATCAATGAAAAATAAATTCCAAAGGAACCAAGAAATCAAAATGTACAACAAGAGAGCAACAAAATCTCAAACACCGCAAGTGTTGTTATAAGATCTACCAAAGGCATACCCCCTAACTGATACTCTCCTTCATTATATTATTTATTGTTGACTCCATTCTCGTGAACCGTAATGTTATGAAGAGGGTCGCGTAGACACCAAAAAGAAGGGGAGCAAGGCATGAAAGAGGAAATACTCCTTAAAATAACCCGACTTGGGACTTGGTTCGGGCCTGCCTATAGGAAAGAGAATCGCGTATCAAATGGTTTACAAGTTGAAGGAAGAAGATGGAGGAGAAAAGAGGGCCAGGGACTTATTGTAAAGGGTTTGCACAAAAAGAAAGGTATAGATTTGGATGAAATATTTTCCTCGCTGTTAAAATGATTCCAATTAGGACTATTTTAAGTCTTGTATAAAGAGAAGATTTGCATCTTGAACGCCAGCTAGGATGTAAAACAGGATTTTCCATGGGATTTGGAGGAAGAGATTTTATATGCGCTACCTACTGTGGGTATGAGGTCAGGGAAGGAGAATTTGGTATGCGTTGAAGAAGAGATTATATGGCTCAAAGCAAGCTCCAAGGTAGTGTATTTGAAGTTTCCGATATGTTTATGATAGAACGTGGTTATAATAGATGTCATTCTAATCAATCGTTTATTTTAAAAGGCTAGAAAATGGAAGCTTTATTATCTTGGATATTGTAATGTAGATGACATGTAGGGACTAATATGCGGATATAAATGTGATCAAGAATACAGCCAATTCTTTGGCGATGAAGGATTTGGGTGTCGCGAAAGAAAATCCTTGGTATGAGAATAACAAGAGATAGAAAATCGCGAACCGACATTGGTTCCTTACAAGAGTACATAGAGATGGTGTTGGAGAGGTTTAGAATGCGTAATGCAAAACCAGTTAGTACACTCCACAGCTATTTCAAATTAACTAAGGAAATGCGTCCAAAGATCTAGGAGGATACAGAATACATGTCCGTGGTCCCATATTCACTGCCAGCTTGGTAACTTGATGTATGTAACGACAACAAGATCCATATTGTACATGCAAAGTGGGAGCTGTAGAAGTGTCTGAACCTCCAAAAGAACATTGGGAGGTAGTAAAGTGGATTTTCGAGTATTTGTATGCAATACTACACATGCGTTGTGTTTTGGAGGTTCATACACTCTTCTATAGGGATATGTTGATTCAGATATCCTGTGTGATAAAGACAAATAGAGGAGCACCACAGTATGTTTTACCGAGAAAGAAACATCAAGAAGTTGGATTTCAAAACTAAAGAAGGTTGCTTCACTTTCAACAACGTAGCATAAGTTGTTAAGCACAGAGGCTAGTGGCAGGATGATTTGGTTACAAAGGTTTATGGAGGAATTGGGAAAGAAGCAGAGAACAACAGGTTGTACTATAAAAGTCAGAGTTCCATTCACCTTGAAAATAACTCAAACTTCCATTATAATACCAAGCATATACTGAGGTAAATTTCACTTCATACCATCCACCTTGAAGATGGACACCTGAAGCCGAAAAGATACACACCTGGCTTAATCCCAAGCACATGTTAACAAAGTGATAACCAGGAGAAACCGAAGTTCTTTCTCGGCCAGCTTGGTCTTCAAGAATGAAACATGAAATGAGAAATTTTCCGGTGTCCAAGAAGGTGTAGAGTCCAACATATACAATAGCTGTGGAGTTGTTGAGATCAGCTTCCAAGTGGGAGATTGTTGGTTGTGGAGCCCCATTATCTTCTTGATTTATAGGCCTTTTACTTTCAGCCTGTTTATACCCCATGAAGTATTTACACTCTTCCACACGGGAGTGTAGAGGGGGGTACTGCGGGGGTTTGGGGGCCTATCCCCGTTGGGGTTCCCTGGGGAGCGGCCTCTGAAGAGGGTTCACCAAGGCCCCAAGCAAAAAATTGCCTTGTAAAAAAGTATATTGTAATTTCATTGTAAATCAGACCATTCAAGATAAGGTCTCGTGATCTAACGATAGAGATTATGTTAGGCTTTTTTCCCTAGAAGGCAACCCTTTAAGGAGGGAAATGTATCGCTAGCTTATGGATGGTGGTGAATATTGCATTCTGAGAAGGGAGACTGGTGGAGAGAAAGAAGAGGAAGTTACAACGGGTTTTGTTGTAGGTTGTATCCCTTCATTTGCTGATAATAATAAAGAAAGGAACCGGCAATTTCTCTGGTGGACGAAATTCGCCAATCAAGTGAACCATGTAAATCTCGCGGTGGTCTCTCTTGTATTGTGTGTATCTTCTGTTTTATTTCCGTGACGTTTTATTCTCTATTTCTCCGCTGTCCCCGCCTGTTTTTCTAACAAGGTGGGCACAAACCAACCCCCACATGAATGACACTGGGCTGAGGGTTATCAATTATCCGAACCATGGATGCCCCTGATGAAGGGTCAAGCCGAGAGAAGGACAGCTAATCAATGGTTACGATTTGGCTCTCATGTGGAAACAAAAAGACTCAAAAAACTGTGGAAACCAATGCATGCATTGCATAGGTCCAAATCCTTCCTAACAAAAGGTTTTAGTTGAGAGGCGCATCGACCACTTCAACTTCGACGCACATGGTCTTCCCTCTTAACTGCATGAGGAAATAAGAAATGATTCCATGTGGTTTGAAATAATGACCGTTGAAAGAAGCAGAGTAGGTGACAAAGAAAAAATGGGTTGTCCAATGGCCTTCCAACACACCAATGACATCACACAAGTCGAGGCGCCCTCATCAACCACCGTGCGAAAAATATTTCATGTAAAATATTTTTTGGGGTGAGCCACTACTATCTAAAACGCAACATGGTAAGGGAGATAAGGTTTCAAGTCGGTTTTATTAAACATAATCGTTCCCAAATTACAAGTCTCAGTAGATCCCAAAGCAGACAACAAAGCCTTTCTCTACAAAGGGAAGCTCTGGAGGACCTCCAAAGAAAACATCGCGCAAGGGGTTTGTGAAAAATCCTCCACCACAAAGTAATTCTGGGAAGCCCTTACATTTAGATTATGCAAATATTTCTTGAACACCCCTTTTGGGATGCATGTCATTGTTTCTCCCATCGTCTTCCTAATATGGAGAGGAACAGACAAGTTTATGACTTCCTTACCCTTTTCAACAATTTTCGACATTCCATTATCGTGTAAGTGTCACCTTTCATCATATAAACGTTCACAATCGAGGGATTACTAGAATATGGAGGGGGTCCCTGACTATCCCCATCCATGCTCGAAGAGGATTGAGTCAAATTTTTCCCATGTGGAAATGCATTCGTTAACACAACAGGTTGTTGTTGCGCCAATAACTTCTGGGCCTCTGCAAGATGAGGGCACAAGTGAGTCGGATGGTATTTCGTGCAAAGGTTACATAGATACTTCGACTTTCTCTTCTCTATGTTTCGTCCACCAACATTGTTGGTGGGTTTCTTATCCCCCTTACCCTTCTTGTTTCATTGTTTTCTCTTTTCGTTAGGTTGTTGGTTGGCCTTCAGGTTCGTCGACTGCACATTGTGTATGTTCGACATTTGGGTTGGGGGAGCAACCGAACCAGAGGTCTAGATGGTCACTGTCTGTTGTATCGACAATTGTTGCAATTGATTTGATAGTTGATCAGTGGTATTTTCTTATGATGAACCAATTATACCATCGGCATGTGGTCCAGACTTGTGTCTGGCCTTATCAAGGATGGATCATGGCGCATCTGGAAAAACCTCATAGAGTAAACCAAACTGAGAATATATCAGTTCAATTTGTTTAGCTCTCATTATCACCTCTTCCTCTGAAAACACTCCTTACGTTGCAAAATCCTTGGATAACTGAGGTACCAAATACTTAAGGAACCATTCCAAAAGGAATTTTGGTGGGACCGATACTTTTATCAAACTCTTCTGACCCCGCCATTCTTGGATGTGATCCGAGATATGATCGGCCTTTGTTTTCTCAAAGCTGGCCAACAATTCAGTGTTGGCATCGTATCTCACAGGTAGTTGGAAATGGTTTAGGAAAACCATTTCCAAATCACTAAAGTAAGAGTATCTTGAGCGATCGAACTCGATGTACCATTTCATGACACTCTTGATAAGAGTGCATTGAAATAGGCACAACTGTACAGATTCATCTCCCAGGGAGTTCGATGAGCATCATAGGTGAAAAGTTTTCACATGATCACCTGGATCTCTGTTAGGCTTACCTTTGAACTTCAGAATGTCTGAAGGAAACTTAGTCGGCATGGGAGACCAACGCGGATCGTGACAAATTGAGTCATTTAACAACCTTGATAAGTCTGGAAAAAGTAACGTCGCCATAAATAGTAGTTTGGGTTGTTGACTATGTATAGGATGAAAGGATCCTGTAGTTTGAATGGCTCAAGGTTGCTAGGAAAAGTTGGGTTACTGTCTAGGGTTCTGGTAAATATCATGGCTTTGGCCAGTGAATAGATACTGCATTTGTTGGGACATCATCGGTTGTTTCCTATAATTAGACGTTGAGGGATGGACGGGGATTGCTCTCTGCATTGTGTTCCAAATATTCTGGAAAGGGTTTCCCCCTGCCGATCCGACGGGCATAGGTATTGATCCTTTCTTGGGTTTCCATTGACTATGGAAGGAGTTTCCCATGGTCGGCATCCCTAACAAGGAAACTACTCCCTACCACAAATTCTAGAGTCCTTGTGAGGAGAAGACTCCTGTGTTTTCCCCCTGTGTAGGAATAGTACCCTGCATAAGATTTTGTTGTCCAAAACCAAGGTTTCCCCTGGCTAAGATGGCAGGTAACGAGAAAGAATTATTACCAAATGTGTCGAACAAAGAGAACGACATTGAACCCACTGGCATGGTGTAGGAAGAAGGTCCTAGCCTCCCTGTTCTAAACAAGTTGTAGTTCATGTTCAACCCGATGGGTTGTTGGGGAGCACCGTCGAGCGAGGGGGACGAAGGAGGTATATGACCCCCAATGTAAGGTATAGCATTATAGGGGGATGAAGTGCCCTCCATGGACCCTTGAAAAGGAGCGTTTGAGCTCATTTCCCCTAGGCCCATGGTCTGTAGGGTGGAGTAGGTGAGGACAGAGTTTGTATCAAAGTCTTTGGGTTTCAAACCAAAAGTGCATTTAATATAGGTAGGTAGAGTTGTTAGTTGACACTCGTGTTCAAAGATTGAAGATATAAATTTCCCTTTTCCCATAAAAGTGATTGTCAATGAAAAATCCATGCAGGCAATGCTATCCTGTCAATCACATCACTCTCACATGTTTTCATTTTCATGTCATCCAATGCTTGTGATAATATCAACCAAAACATAACGTAAAAACCTAACATAACCCAAACTAGTTGCAAAATTACAATATAGAGATGGTTGACCTTCATAAACCAAGTTAGAACCTTAGCTCACTTATAAACTTTCTCATCAAAAGGTATTCCTTCATAATTCTACTCAATATCAACATTATTAGAGCAAGATCACAAAACAACTCATTGGGGCATGAAAAATTCCCCTTGACCACAAAGTTGTGGAACATACTCAAATAATAAGAAAAAAAGACCAAAGTTTAGAAACCCTAAATCTAGACTATAATATGAAATGCAAAAGACCAAATTTGTAGCAATGCAATTAGACTCGACCTAGGACAAATGAAAGAAAACCCAAATGATGCAACCTAACCTAATAAAATCCTTTGAATATGAGTGGAATAATTAATTTCGTGAGAGATAGGGGTAAAGGGATTAATGTGTGTACCATTCACCCACCCCAACTTGAGGACTACAAGGAAAACACCTTGTAGCGTAGGTTTTTAGTGTTACAAGATTGGAATTTTTTTTCAAAAAAAACTTCACTAATCATAGCGAAGTTGTTAACAGATGTTCCCTATAACTAAAAAAAAATGGGTGAGTGAAGGTTTTTGTTTCAATGCAAGTATTGGTAACACACACAAGTGCATGCTTATGTAACATTCACTAGTGCATACATAAACCAAAAAAGCATTCGGGCTCGAATATTTATTACACACCAGTTCTATCCTTTTTTTCTATATGTTGCATCAGTGCTCGTATAATATTATGCATTAGATCATTCTTTTTTGTTTTATGGTACAACAATGCTCATATAATTTGTACGCATCTATGCCTATATTACCATGTGCATCAGAGGGAAGTGAAATTTTGAACATTTGAGGTGAGAGGTTGGTGTCATTCTTTGTTACTAAGCACTCATGCATATATTATATGTAAAGCACCAGTGCGTATGCAACAATCGTACATTATGTTGTTTAAAGTAATGGTGTTTTTTCACAATTTTTAGCACCAGTGCTTCAATGTAATTAATGGGCACTGGTGTGTATGATGCATATAAATGCACCATTGTCTATTTTATGGAACACATCGTTTGGTGAGGCCAAAAGAATACAATGCACCGATATGTATATATTTTAATTAAATTTTTTTTATATAAATTTTCAATCAATCGTCTCAAAAACAAATATTTTTTATAATAATATTGATTTTTGTATTTTTGTTATTACATTTTGATACATTGATTTCATTAATGAATTATCCAATGGATTGCACATATGTTATTTGTAACAATGTAAATCATCCATATATTAATTAATCAACAATGCAACATTTTACAACATTCGACAATGCAATAAAATAAGAAACCCATTTTATTGTATATGAATAAGAGGCCCATCATCATACAAAACGGGAAAACATAAAGGTCCATAATAATCAAAATGCAACCAATAAGTAATTATTACACATATTGGTAACTTTTTCTCATGCAATTGACACAATATGTCGATTACATTAAACAAAATCCCTGATTTTCATAGACAAATATTCCAAAACACACAACTTGTAGTAGCATTCAATTATATTGATTGCCATTCACCACTTGAACTATTGTCATCGTTCGAGTTGTGTGCATGCCTCATTTCTTCATCACTTGTAGGCGATATTGTACTTTGGTTATTTAACATATTGTTTTCTTTACCAACTTGTTTTTTATGTTCTATCTCTTCATGTTCCATATACAAGCGTAGAAATAAATTGTAATAAGTAAATCTATGTAAAGTTTGGGTGAAACCTACACAAAGAATCTATCTAGAAGTAATTCACACAAAGCTTGCAAAATAAACATAGAGAGCGAGAGACAGGAGAATGACAAAAAGAATAAATAATTGTATTAACCAAATGTAAGAATGGAATAATACATATGGCATACTCTACATGGTTTAATTGATGTTCCATAGTAGTGATCTAGAGAGATGTGAACAACCACTATTAGACTCTAGAATGAAATGTCACCTAGTCCTAGTTAACTAACCATACAATCATCAATTAACTAGCTAATAATGCAATTGGAGTGGATACAAACTCATACATGCACATCTGTAGTGCTCTCCTAGCCTCATGCATGTGATATGTGCCCTCTTGGTGAGGATACCAAGGTGAGCATGCAATATTTCCATTCATGAATCTACTCCACTAGTCTAATTGAAGTGTATTTGAGTCAATACTAAAGAGATGGTGGAACCCTATTTCAGTAGTGCCTTTTTTTAGTGGGGAATATTCTCATCTATGGGTGGAATCCTCATCATATTCTAGCAAACTTAGGAAAATAAATACTAGGTGGGTGTGTAATATCTCCAACACCCCCATGAACACTATTGGGGAGTAAATGAAGAATGGGTCCTAGAAAGAATCCATGTTAGCTACCCATTTTACAATGCATCTAATCAATGGACACTGAAAAATAAAAAATAAAAAGAGAAAAAAGGGAAAACGTCATGGGAAAACCCCCCCTCAAAATACAATGTTGAACAAGAAATAAAGATAGTTGCTACGTAGTTTTGTCCTTCACTCCAAGATGGTTATACATAAAGTGGAATTTTTGCTCAGTGAAATTCTTGGTGAAGATGTCATTGTTCTATTTAGAGGAAGGACAATAATGCAAGTCAATGATCTCGTCATGAACCAACTCTCTGATGTAATGCATATGGATCTTGATGTGTTTTGTCCTATGTTGTTTCACTAGGTTGCTACAAAACTTCAGTGGGATCTGGTTATCACATCAGATGATATTTGAATGATGGAACTGGATACCAAGATCAGTGAAGAAGTTCTATAGCCAAATTTTTTGAATGGTGATGTTGACCACTCCTTTGTACTCAACCTCTGTTGATGATAAAGTAATAGTTGATTTCTTTTTACTCAACCAATAGATGGGGATGAATCCAAAACTAAGAACATACCTAGAAGTGGACTTGCAATCTATGTTATTTCCAGCCCAACATGAATTTTTTAAATCCCATGAGATCCAATGTACAACCTACTGCATAGTAATTCCCATGACTAGTAGTACCCTGAATATATCTAAGAATGCACTAGGAAGCTTTCCAGTGAAGCTCATGAGTCTCCTACATGTACCTTGAAATTGTTCCCACTGCATACAAGATATATGGATGGAAGTGAGTGAGGTAAATAAGGCTCCCCCCTAGTTGTATGTACTTGGTGTTTTCCACCAATAGTGTATCTCGCCATACTCGATCCTTACCTTGGACAAGAAGGGTGTGGCTGCAAACTTGCAGTCAGTGATGTGGAATATAACCAAGATATCCCTAGCATAATTAATTTGATAAAAATTGATTCCTAAAGCATCCTATTTGATCTCAGGACCAAGGAAAAATTGAAGTGGACCCATGTCGGTCATAGAGAACATGTCCTGCAAAATGTCTTTGACCGCAACAATTTTTGAGGTCGAACTACCTGTGATCGAGAGGTCATATGTAACACACTCGACCCCCTAAAATATTAGGTTGGTGGGATGTACCAATTTTCTCTTTACCTTTCCTAAACCACCTTCCTTAATCACCCTTCTAGATCCAATTATGATCTTTGAGATCTTTCTCATGACTACAACCATGCTCAAAACTGAGTTCAGAATAGAAAGTTATCGTATTTTCATCTTTCAAGCCTTATTTCACCACCTCCACTTGGCACCCACATGGATCCATGTCATTCGTACCAACTAACATGGATTGACGTGTCAAGACACGTTAACCCTCCAACATCGCACACCCCAGCCAATAATTGACGAGCACATTTACACAATCGGTGAGAGGCAGTTCCATGCCCAACCCAGTACTGGGATCCAATGGATCCCCACACTGACACAACCAAAGCTCCCCCCAATTTCCAATTATATAGTGGTCTTATCCCCAGAACCATACCCCAACCGGGGGCCTCACCTCACCAAGCACCTCACCCCACTAGGTGTCAGGACCCCTAGCTCTACCAAGGCCCTTGCAAACATATATCCACTTGCCTAGTGGTATAATTCTCCATAGTGATGACTCTCTCGATATCTTGTCTAATATATCAATGGTTAAGATCTCTCGACCCCCAGATCTAATGGCTAAGATCTATCCCTCGACGGAAGGGTGCATAAAGACCACAGTCCCATTCCTCAGCCCGTCCACTCAGGTGATGACACCTGTCCACTTCCTATTAGCTAAACTAGATGTCACCAGGTCTAAATTTCTTCAATATGATGTCATAGGCATATTTCCTAAACCTCCTTCTGCTCAAACTCTCGAAAGGAAAACAACATGGAACTCTGCCCGAAACCTTTTTGTACCAGACACCGAAAAACTGGGGAAGGAAACATAATCGATCGAGTCTTTGAAGGTTTAGTTATCCTGAGACAATGAATCCCTCATAATATTATCCAAGAAATCAATGGTCAATATTTCTCATCCCTCAAATCCAATAGCTAAGATTTAAGGGTATCAAGTCAAAGTTTTATGCTCGACAGGGCCCACACTTGACCTACACAAATTTGATGCCAACACATGTTATCTTTCATGGCGTCATGGATGCCACCCTAGCACAATACATCAAAACTAAATCACCCACACATGACTCTGCTTCCACTATGCGCTTTCAACGAGGTTGGAACCCTCTAAGGGAACCATGAACTCACCAATATTTAAGGAAGCAAGATTTCCAAAAGGGATTTTTCATTGATTCACTAGTCCTCTGATTATTTGGTGACCTGGTTAACCTTGTCTCTACCTCGAGTTCCTAATATTCGGTGACGATCGGATGAATGAGGCTTATCCTCCCCTCCAATCCAATGGCTATCATCTGCTTTGGGTTTATTCAAGGATTTCAATGGGTTAAGGTTTATCTCTGGATTTACTAGATTCACAATCTTCTCCAGTGTCTTCTCGATGGGTTTCAACTTTACTCCCACGGGATTTCTCTTCCATTTCCAGCAAGCAGTAATCTTGCTACCTAGACACCCAAACGAGGATTTTATATCCTTCAAACTTTCCATGTAATGGAGAGGGAAAACACAGGGTTATCAACATTCTTTGGCCTCCCATACACAAGCATTACATTTAATTCATTAACCTTGTGAAAGGAGATTGCATTAATTCATTTCAACTTAGATTTAGCATTCATTCCTTAACTTATAATTTGGGTTCCCTTCCATAGGAAAACTCACTGCAACAGTTATACTATTTTGCACAAAGGAGATCATAGACATACAACCATTCATTGAATTCAAAGACACAAAGCACAAGGAATACTTATCTGTTTACAAGGTGTAGCTAGCCCAAATGACTTTGGATGAGAAATTTTACACCCAACCATAGGCTCTGCTACTCTATCACTTTGGCAACATTCCACCCCCATGCCAGGCCATGATACCAGCAAGGGACTCTCACAATTGACTCAACAAATCAAGGAATGGATTAGGAAGGTTACTTGTTGGCGCAAGATTGAGATCAAGGTTCTCTAAGGTTTCCAACAAAAGGCACAATTATAGTCTAGATATGTCGGTATATTCATCCTTCCGCAAGGGAAATAATTCTCACCTAAGGCGTAGTCAAGAATTGGATGATGAAATGAGTCAGAGAGAATGCAACATCATATTTACCTTAATGTTAATTAGAGACATGTAGAAGATCCTAAAGATATCCATAGACACCGATCAAATACTTAAATATATAAGAAAGAAACAATTGTGCAACAAAACCATATATTCATACACATCCCATTAGATCATTACAACAAGAAATTTTAGGGCCCAAACACATCTGTATATTAGCAGCTCCAACATTCCAAAATCATTATACATCGTATACCTTTACTACAATATCTTGTGTAGCAAGATATGACTTCACATAACTCATTACAGATTCAATATCATGTTGTGAAGGTAACAAGACTATCATCATAGATCATTACAATAGTAATAACAACAGAAAAACCCCCAATCCTTTTCCCATTACAGAGCTCCATATTTATATTTTCCCTTGGTCGCTTCTTGGATCCTTTATTACACTATTTTTCCATCTTTTCCCTATTGGTGCTTGATGCTCTTGGCCTTTTTCACTACTCGTCCAACTGGCGCATGGGGATTTTGATTGTCTCCATTGTTGTTATACTTTTAGTTATCTCTCCATTCTTCTAATTTTTTTCCGATGCTTCTTCATCTTCCAGCTGGCATCCGTCACTTTCCCAAAAACTAAGGTATTTCCAAAAATGGAGGGACCAATAGGCCCCAACCACAACCATTGACTTGCCCCAAGTCAACCCTCTAATTCCTTATTAGGGATCCCTTAAAAAGGAGTTCCCAACATTACTCTCATTCACTCTACTAGCAACAATAGAAGTTTCCCTCTTCCCAATGAGCTAAGAACCTCAATGAGTTTTTCAAGTGCCCAGCCAAATTTCCTCTACACGAGGGAGTTCCTTCACAACTATACTATCCCTCAGAGGCCTACCCTTTCCAGTTCCAGTTTCTTTCGATCCAGCACCAAGTCGTGGCCCTCTTTTGCTTCAATATGAACATGGGTATTCTCTATTCTATGGTTACAATTCGTAACTTGGGAAAGCTTCCTAATTTTCTCAGGAAAACTTACTAGTTTCTTCTCCGCTACTCAGAGTTGAGTGTGTGAGCTATATCTTCTCCCACGTGATCATTTTTATTATGTTTCACAAGATCTCCTCTCATGCAAGAACATCTTTCCTAACACATGCCATTCTTTCCCATCCAGAGTTGACTTGCTCTTCTTCCTGCACCTATCCATTCTTTTCCACTTTTCCCAGAAGCTCCTTGAGTTTTTCTAGGAAGCTTGAGGTCATCCTGATTCTCTAAGGGAGTACCAGCATTCACTCCCATGCATTTATGTGGGAGTACTTCCCCAACTACTAACTGCACCTTTTATTTAATGATTGGCTTCAACTTCAAGATAAAGGAAATTATGGTTATTTTTCTCAACATAATTCATCAAGGTGACTTGGGGTCCTTAGCACATGAATCCCCTTTTTATTCACTCTCACTAATCCATTTCATGTTATCATGGCCAATATGCGTCCTCCACCCATCATTCAGTTGTGCAGTATTTTTCAATTAAACAATAATACATATAACAATGTTTATATGTCATGGAATGGAAATCATTAATCATGATTAATTACATACAATCAAGGGATTAAAAATGGCGTGTTACATTCCCCTCCCCCTTCAAAATAAACACCATCCTCGGTGTTCTTTTCATCTCAACAAAACATTCCATGCCTTCATATTTCATCCTTTTCAACATTGTCTTCCTCTCCTTGGCCTAGTCTATTGTAACTTGATATTATTCCTAGTTGCTTAGGAACAATGCCAAGACATATTGAAAACCTACTTTATGCCACAAGTTGGATCTTATATGATATGGACTTCCCTCATCATATTTGAGACATATAACTACCCACTGTCACTAAGAAAAAACTCTTGGTCATTAAGCTTTGAATGCCATATTTAAATGATAAGCAGGATAAAACATGGTTGAGAATTAAATGATAGCTGACTGGCTTAAATAAGAGAGGCCAGCACCTCATTTAGACACACACTCAGATCACTCATCTAGTGCACAAGTATTGAAGGAATCTGCAGTTACCAGTTGTCGGAAGAAGGAAGAGAGAGAGAGGTGCATCCTTGGGAGAGGAATTTCTATGTTCTTTGGTTCATTGTCTTGGCATTGTATTGGCTATCTATATTAAGGAAGTTTTGTTGGGTTTTCTTACCCATGAGGGTTTCCCAAGATAAATGTTGTGTACTCTTGTGTTTTTTTTTCTCTTAGTGATCCTATCTATGCTATTGTTATCTAGTAAATTGAAAGTAACCTAATAATAGAAGAAACTTTAGCATGGTATCAAAGCTAAGCTGAAGAGAACATCTTTCATAGGAAAAAGAAAAATGTCACTATTGTCGTACATGCAAATTAGGGATTTTTATTGAAGAAGAATTTCATCCCCAAATCCATCTATAAAGGTGCACCCTACCTCAAGGAACATTTTGGCATACTCAGTGCAACTTTTCAGTGGCTATATCTCCCGGAAAGTGAAACCCTAGTTTTCACAAAGTACTAGAAGTACCAGAAAACCAGAGCACCAAAAGTACCAAAGTACCAGAAGCACCAATCCAGAAATCCGCAGATCAAGTTTGGAGGGATAAAAGTTGGATTTTCTAAAATCTAAACACAGCAGGCTACTTGCCTCAGTGCAATGCATCTTTTGGTGAGTTTAGTTTTTAGATCCAAGAAATTTGTTTTTTCTATTATTTCTATAGCCCGGAGGGCTTGGGTTTCTTATACAAGAAAGAATGGCTACCAACATGAGGGTAGAAGATAGGATGGAAGGATCTAGAAACTTCATATATTGGAAGCATAGGTTGCAAAAGATTCTAGATGAGAATGATCCCCTAGAACATGTTACAGTGGGTGTACTAGAACTAGATGAAGAAGAGAAAAAGACCAAGCATAAGAAGAATGAAAAGAAAGAAAAGAGAATTGTGTCAGATTCAGTAAAGGATCACTTGATCCCTCATATTTTCGAACTACATACAACAAGGAAAATGTATGAAGCACTCAATAGGTTATATGAAAGAAAAGACATTAGCCATAATCTTTCCTTAAGAAATCAACTTTGTAATATGAAGATGGAAAACTCAGAATCTGTCACATCCTATCTTATGAGATTTTCTCAAATCAGAGGTCAACTTGCAGCTATTGGATATTTCATTAGTGACAAAGATCTTGTAACCACAATCCTAAATAGGTTTCCAACATTTTAGATTCATTTTGTACAAGGAGTGTGTGCAAGACACAAGTTACCCAAGTTTGATAAGTTACGGGCAGATTGCACACACGAAGAATCTAGACTTGCGGACCAATAGACGAGATTAATTATTGATGAAGAGGAAGCTCTTACAACTCAAAAGAACAAAAGAAGTTCCTTCAGGAAGAAGAGTAAAGAATTGAACTCCATAAGGGTTCCAGATAAGAAGAAAGATGTTTCAAAGATCAGATGCTACAACTGTCAAAAGTTGGAACACTTTTCCTATGACTGCCCTCAAGGAAAAGGGAAAAGAAAGTATCAAGCACATGTGGCAAAGGAAGAGGAATCTCCTCCCTCAAAGAAAGGTTTAGCAGAAATTGAGGGTTATTTACCTTAAGTTGAAGATAGTTGATCTTAAGAAAGATAGAAAATGGTGGAGTTCGTGGAGCCTCCCCACACAAAAACAAAAGATAAGTATTCGTGTTTATTTCTCATATCTTGTTTACTTTAATAATTTATCATTACAAGTTAGATATTTTTGTGATAATGTTAATTAACCTTGTTTTACTTCAATATCTATGCAGACTTATGAAGGAAGTATCAAAGAAGAGGATGAAGAAAGAGATAAAATATTTATTTCAGAAAGCATATTGTAAGTAATTTTATAGGTCTCGGAAGAAAGAACTTATGACGTAACTTGCAGAAGTTAGACAGCATGAGAAGGACATATGATATGGTGACAGTCAGTAATGACCAGACAATATCCAGTATTTATATAGGAGCAGGAGGCTCCTAAATATGAAGAACAAAAATTTTCAAGATGAAGAAAAAGATGGATACTCAGATAGATTTGATAAGATGCAGGTACCTACAAGTTGCTCCAGTAGCATTCTTTCAGATGCAGAGGGAGCAAGTTGATCTAGTATGAA
>SNQJ01S0002979.1:185974-224314 GCA_010110895.2 Picea sitchensis
CTCCAAGGGGAAATGGGCAGATACTCTCCTCTGGCCAAGGATTGAGTAGCCTTGAACACAAACCTTAACCATGTGGAATGGTTAGTTGGCTCTTGAGGTTTGTGTCGTGATCCTGCGTGGATCATGGAAAGGGAGTCTAGTCTTTCCCAGGCTATCATATTATCTTCTCTAGTTCATGTGGGATTACTAGGAGTGAAGCTATGGTAGTAGTCCTCCCCAATGTATGGGTGATATAGATGACTAAAAGAGAAGGGAGAAAATAAAAGGAATGGAAAAAATCATAGAATATCTTCTGTGTGAAGATAAGACATCTTTTGTGTGAAGACAAGATATATTTTGTGTGAAGATAAGAAAGAAGTATCTTTTGTGTGAAGACGAAAGAAAGAAAGAGTATCTTCTACGTGAAGATAAAGAGAACAAAACTTCTGATGATTTATAGATATGCAAGTCAGTGATCATGATGGAAAATGACCAAGTGGATTATATTGATGCCTCCTATTATCCAGTTTATGATGTTACCCAGTTGATGATGTTATCCAATTGATGATGTTACCCAGTTGATGATGTTACCTAGTTGATGATGTTATCCAGTTGATGATGTTATCCAGTTGATGATGTTACCCAGTTGATGATGTTTCCTAGTTGATGATGTTATCCAGTGGATGATGATTCCTAGTTGATGTTGACATCCGGTGACCTGTCAAAAGATAAAGAATATCCTTCTTGTTAAGAGGGAGTGTTAAAATATTGTGTAACTGCAAAAAATATTCTTATCCCCTTTTGTGGATAAAGATAAAATATATTTATTATTGATTAGATCAATCCCCTTTTGTGGATTGATCATTATGGGCATTGTAATTGACCAAATCCCCTTTTGCGGATTGGTCAAAACCTAATTGCAATAGGAATAATGAGAAGTCGGCCCCCAGATTAAATAAAGGTGGTTCTAACCACCCAAAATGAGAAGTCGGCCCTGCTAGTGAAAAGACACTTCTGATCACACATGCCAGATTGTATAAATAAGAGAGGCCAATGCCTCATTTAGACACACACACTCAGCTCACTCATCTAGTGCACAAGTATTGAAGGAAGCTACAGTTACCAGTTGTTGGAAGAAGGAAGAGAGAGAGAAGTGCATCCTTGGGAGAGGAATTTTTGTGTTGTTTGGTTCATTGTCTTGCCATTGTATTGGCTATCTATATTAAGGAAGTTTTGTTGGGTTTTCTTCCCCATGAGGGTTTCCTAGGATAAATTTTGTGTACTCTTGTGACTGTGTTTCTCTCAGTGATCCTATCTATTCTATTGTTATCTATTAAATTGAAAGTAACCTAATAATAGCAGAAATGTTAACACCGATACATATCAAACTTCAAAGGAGAGTGTTGCTCGAATATGTGTGTAGCACGTTATGGGACCACTTTAACCATATCTTCATTAGAATCATATTACAAATAAACCTCTAGGTGTGAGTGCCTTCCCTCCTTGGTATATTTAAACAAGTAAGAAAAGTATCTTACCATGAAGCAATAAACCTTCCCATCAAGAATCTCAAATACTCAGAAATAGCCTTAGAACAATCCACAATTTGTCCTGATCTTGATGTTATGAACATACCATAAAACAAGACTAAATATTGTTGCAAGGCATAAGTCCTTTATGTTGTCAAAAGATGTTAAAATTGTTTCTAAAATGTCTTTCAAATGATTGCATGTTGTACTTTTATTTGAATGCCACATATAGCATGAGAGAAAGACACCCACTTGATGACTGATATAAACATGAAACTGGTCTCAAAAATGTATTGATTTCTGGTTTGTATGTTCTGCAAATTATAATGGTAAATAGCTGCAAATTTGGGCCTGAAAAATATCCCCTCAAAACAATACTAGTGTCTCTACAAATGCACTCCAAAGGTAAGTGAATTTGTCCAATAAAATTCTTCAAATGTTTAATATAACCCTTATGTTGTGTTGGAAGTAAGATACCAGAACAACAAAATAAATGAAAGCTTGATGTGTTGGCTGAAAAGGTAATCTGATACAAGTGGCCTCCAAAACAATTCCCAGGTACCATTAGAAGTTATGGTGGCTAACATTCATTAGAGGTATCCCCTTTTTTAATTGTTCTTGTAGTGGTAGCTCTTAGCTTCACTCCAAAAATCCATTGATCGAGCAACATTTCCCCAAAATAGTTTAGTTCACATAACAATAAAGTGTTGAGAACAGACCCCAAAATAGATGAAGAGATATTTTATGAATGCCAAGGCCAGTAATGAGAGAAAGGAATCACATTAATGACTGGCGGGATACTAATTTTTGGATTACATGTTCAAATCTGGATGGTCCAATAATGAACTTGTAAGGATTATGCATATGTCTTTCCAGATTATTAACTTCCCTTAGCCAAATAGCACTCCAATACAATGTATGCATATCCGAGCGAATTTGAGTTATAATTTTTCTTATTTTCATTTCAAATCCCATGTCTAGCATATGACCAACTTTATCTAACATAAGATATTTCACTCTACACAATTTTGTATGCCTTTCCTCCAACATATCAATCAGTCAGCCTGGTGTAGCAATAAAAATCTCAACTCCTCTTTGGAGATATCAATGTCTCTACTACCTCTACATCTACGCCCTCCATGAAAACCTCTTCCTGCAGAATCAAAACCATTAGATGTTTCTCGTCCACCAACTAGAAGTGTTGACATAAACCACCAATGAGAAGTGTTGACATAAACGTAGAGAGATTAGAAGCGAGCCCAACTATCACAAAGGTGGTTGCACCTCCTATGTATGCCCTCATTTGGATAAACAAATATACAGTTAGGTACGAATCTTCTTGTAGAGATTCTAGTTCTAGTGTCTTCAACAACTAAATCCATCGAATTCACCATATGTCCAATATGATCATACATGTGTCCTTTGAATCAATGAGCCACAACAATTTAGGGAATTTGGGAGTAAACTTGGATAAAAGCAATGATTTTGGATTAGGACTAATCTCGGATCATAAAGACAAACATAGCTCATCTATAAATCTTGGGTTGAGAGAAAACTTTATAATTTAATGACTAGGCATAGATATAAATTTGTAACAACTTACTTGGATTAAGAATTTATATCTTGAGATGATGAGGAATATGCAAGTCTTTGCAAATTTTGTGAAATGTCAAAAAAATTTTATATGTTACAACATGTTGTTCTCCCAAACTTCTAGCATTTCAGCAGTAATCCTACAACAATCATCAAACAACATGTATATTAAAACATATATCATGCATAAATATTTCATTGTTGTTCATAATTCAAGATGAAATATACATATCAACAAAATACGTATCTATGCAATTCATGGATCTACATCCATATGGCTGCCACATTTACTCAGTTCATTGTTTTCATTGACATACCCATTGTGGTCATGACCCCAATCAACAGATAAGAAGAGTTATCCAAGTCTCCTCTTCCTTGTGGTCAGTCACCTTCCAAGCTCAGGCATCCCCTTCTCTGTTGTACAGTCCCTCGGGTGATCCATCTTGTTTTCCAAGGCTTTCTCACATAGGAAGAGTTCAAAGACCTCACTGAGTCTTACAGTCGAGGCATCCTTCAGATCCGTTCTAACACAACACAACCATATCAAGGTGATCATGGAATATAGAGATTTCATGTCACAACAATGGCCTTTTCCATGCTTTTGCAGCTCGAAAACCATCATCTGGCCTTTCATGACAAATATTTCATCTCACATGTATCACATGCATACAGTAACCATGAGATATTTTTACATCAATTTCAATCAAAATATTTCAAATATGTTTCCTGTAGATTTCAAATTCCACTTGTCAGTTTTCATATATGTTCCATATAGAAACCAGATTCACAACTAAGAGATCTCTTCTCATGACAAATTATATTTTTGCAACAACAAGCATCGGTCTTCCCTATGGACTTACGTTTCTGCCATACCTGAGACCATTCTTCCTACAATTTTTCAATCTTCATTCAACCAAGCAAATTGTTAATTTCCAGGCACATTATTAACTCACACAATGATCTAAACTTGTACATACTAACAATTAATCATCATATGAAATAGAAGGAAATTATTATTCCTTACATATGCATTTTCGTATCATACCAATCTTTCTATAATGCATTCAAACTTCATAAGTATTCAAACAATGTGTCAATATCCATGTCCATAATTACACACAATGCACTTGTGCGTTGGTTTCATATTACCACCTTTTTATGTCAGACACTTCACCATGGTGAGTTGGAACTGAGCCAAGCTCTCATCCCATGGCTTCTTTATTAGCATTCATTATTACAATGTGAATGATTATTGTCCTGAGCTTTAATCGTGACCTCAAATCAGCATATGTTACAAGAAATTAAAATTTCACATACATGCGATTACACATTTAATATTTACCGGTAGCCAAGGCACCAATACTCATGGCTACTTTAATTACTTTCTCTACCACTTCCACAACTCTTTTTGGGATACATGAATGTTTCCCTTCCATAATGGATAGTCTTGTACATGTGATTTCTTATGCATGTGGATCTCTTTAATTAATTTAACATATGTTCCACTTATGTGCACTGTTATTTATTCATTCATGATTATCCAATTCAACATGGCATAACTATTTGTGCATACATTGAAAAAATATTCCAAAACTAATTAATTTTGTCTGCCAGAGGTTCCCTCCTCTATCATTCAAGTTCTCTTTCTTGAATCATACCCTGGTTGGTTATTATTACATACAACAATCAATCATAGTTAAAATTATAGCATCAAATATATAAAACACTTCAGAAGGGATCCTTACCCAATCCCTTTCAAATCTCATGACATATGGGCATAAAAAATTTAAACCTATCCTAGTTACCAACAGTCCTTTTGATGTTACCTCATCAGTTTGATGTTTCATGGGAACTCATAGGGTACCTTCACCAATCCTCCAATATAATCCTTCTTGTCTTTATCATCTACTGGAGGTTGTCCACCATTGGCAGTTGTCTTCCCCAACATCTCCAATATTTTTCCTACACATGGCAGGCATCATCACATTCATGATTTTATCATTTGTCATGTTAAATCAAAATATAATTGTCATGGCACTTTTAAAAAATCAATAGAAAATTTTCCAATATGCCCTAGCACATCTAAGTGAATTCTACCACATTATTCCCCAATGTGTTCATTATGTGCAAACATAAAAATATTTCATTTTTTTTTTTCGATGTAATATCTCACGAGAAACCCCCCAAAACTTCCCCACTTTGTGGATGGTAAATGGGGTAAACTGCCAACCATGATTACGTTCAAGCCTAACCCCAAGGGGGGACAAGATATTTGAATCTATGACCTCCTCTGTTAGGGATAGCTTTGTGTCTAGCTCAGAACCACTTGAGCTAACCCTTGGGGATTATTTTAGTTTTTTTATTTTTACACATCCATCAACATTTTTATGCCTAAAACATTTACACATAGCATCCCACCCATTTTCTCATTCTAGAGAAATAAAATAAATAGCAAGAGAGGATTCAAGGTATTTTCCCTTTCAATTTCCTCTTTCTCAATTCTAAAATTCTCAGCACGGCTGAGCCATTTCCATGACCTATCTACCATTTGCATACTATGGCTTTAACCAAGTTATTCATTCAAATATCTTCACTAATTATTTTGTTTTCACAACTATTCTTTTAAAGCATGCAACTCTGCTAAACAATTCAAAGTTCAAAGTGAGAAGGGTGTCCCCCTTTCTCCACATCATTTCTTCATGTTTCCCTATTCCTAGGCCTACCAATTCCATTTCTTAAGCAATCTCAATCAAGTCTATCTTGACTTTTCCTCATTTGGAGATTTCCCCTTCCCTGAATGAAACAACACACTAACACATCAAGGTTAGCCTACAATTTAAATTTCAATATAGTACATCCATGCACATTGACCATATATAGAAATCAAAATGGTTATCCTTCATTTGCATGTCCTTCACACATGCATTATCTTATAAATGTAATCCAGGGTTCTTATACAAATAGGATTTTACAACCCACTGCCTAATTTCCAACAGTGATTAATTTGCAAAGCTCTACTCTCCTGACAAAGTTTTTCTACAAACCACCCACATGGGGCTTATTCAACATGAAAATATCTTGTTGTATATCCATTATTACCCGCAATGATCTCAACCCGTGAGTTAGCATAAGCTCCATCATTTCAGTTGCTTGCTTACAATTTCCATAAGGAATATAGGTATATATACATTCAAACCACACGTTCAAACATGTGTATCTAATCTATTGTCTTTCATTCACAATGTTCTTTTCATGCACTTCAAACACATATTTATAACTTACACTTGCATATCTATTTAAAATATATGACTTTCTCACAACCATTTACATAAACATTTAAAGGCATAATCACAATCATGTTTCCTTCTTTCATTACAACAAAGAATTATTTCTCATTTGTTTTTTCAAAATTCCACACTAGCTCTTTCTGAGAAATGATACACAACTCCCCCTCTCAACTAGTATTCAACAAAATAATCAGACCCTTCCCGTCAGGATCAAGTTATTTAATCAACAGTGTTGCCCAAAACACGACAAGCATTATTCTTGCTTTAGAGTTCACTTATTTAGGCAGTCATACCATGCCTTTAAGCATATATGTATGTGTATATATATGTATATGTATATACATAAACATAATTATGTTGTCCTCTTTCATAAATCTAGGGCCCATACAGAACCTTTTGACCACAAATTCATACACTTACCCATAAGCGGATAATTAACAACATATCTCTTCCACTGCAATGTTGAATGGATTAACCATCGCATATCGTAATCAATTACTTAAACACAAGGAATTATCCATAAGGGTCTTATCCCTTATATAAACAAAAATCATAATTACAGAAGGATTAGTCCACTCACACTGATAGATAGCATTACAACTTATTAAATAAGTTCATACATTCTCTTGAATCCATACAACACCTAAGGATTGTCACCAATGTTCAACTCCAGGTTCTTAGGCCACACAGTCTTAATTCCTTCATTCAATGCCATAGATCCTTTGCTTATGTTTTGTTCCTTAAGTATTGTAGGCTCAAATGTTTTAGATTCGGGATTATACAAACATGTCCCTACGGACTACCTTTGGCCCATTCAGGCTATGATACCACTATGTAACAAACTTGACCCCCTAAACTCTCTTAGACTGGTGGGATGTACCAATTTTTTGTTCTAAATCCAATTCTAATCTCATATTCTAGTTTTCCTCTTCTAGAGCTTTCTAATGACCCAACCATGGTCAAAACTGATTTTAGAATCGAAACTTATGGCCTTTTTAAGTTTTCAAGCCTTCTTTGACTATCTCCACATGGAACCCACGTGGCTCCATGTGGCTTGTACCATCCAACGTGGATTGACGTGTCGAGACATGTCAACCCTCCAACGTGGCACACCCCAACCAATAGATGATGAGTGCATTTACACAACCGACGGGAGGTGATTCCATACCCAACTGGGCACCAGGATCCAATGGACCCCCACACTAACATAACCAAAGGTCCCCTTGGTTGTTGGTTATCTGGTGGTTTGATCCCCAGAACCATACCCCAATTGGGGGCCTCACGTCACCAGGAACCTCACCCCACTGAGCACTAGTACCCCCGGCTTTGCCAAGTCCCTTGGAAATAGATCTCCACTCATCCAGTGGTCTGGTTCTTCGAGGAAGCGACTCTCTCCTGAGCTTGTATATGAGATCAATAAACAAGATCTCTCAACCCATAGATCTGATGGCTGGGATCTATCCCTTGGCTCAAGGGTTCATAAATATCATGGGCCCATTCCTCATCCCACCCACTCAAGTGTTGACACTTGTCCAATTCCTATTGGCTAAATTGGATGGTACCTAGTGTATGTTGGCACAAGATTGAGACTAGGATTCTTTAAGGTTTCCAACTAAAGGCACCATTGTAATCTAGATACACCAACATATTCATCCTTATGCAAGGTAAATAAGTCTCACATGAGGCATAGATGAAACTTGGATGATGAAGTGAGTCAAAGAGAATGCAACATCAGATTTACCTTAAAATTAATTAGAGACATGTAGCAGATCCTAAATATATCCATAAATCGTGATCAAATATTTAACCAGACAAGAAAGAAACAATTGCACGACATAACCATAGATTCATACACATCCTATCATATCATTACAACAAGAAATTTTAGGGCCCAAACACATCTTTATATTAGCAGCTCCAACATTCCAAAATCATTATACATTGTAGACCTTCAATACAATCTCTTGCGCAACAAGATAAAACTTCGCATAACTCATTACACATTCTAGATCATGTTGCGAAGGAAACAAGACAATCAACAAATCACATTACAATATAAAGAAAAATAGAAAAAAACCCAACCCTTTTCCCATTACATAGCTCCATATTTATGGTTTTCCCTTGGTCACTTATTGGATTTTCCCTACCGACACTTGATGCTCTTGACCTTTATCACTATTCATCCAAATGGAACATGGCGCTTTTGGATATCTCTATAGTTGTTATACTTTTAGTTAGCTCTCCATTCTTCTAATTATTTTTCGTTGCTTCTTTATCTTCCAACTAGAATCCGTCACTTTCCCCAAAACTTCTATATTTCCAAAAATGGAAGACCCAACAGGCCCCGACCACAACTATTGACTCACCCCAATTCAACTCTCTACTTACTTATTAAGGCTCCCTTCAAATGGAGGGCCCAACTCAGGGATGACCTATACTGTTTTCTGGCGGAAACGATCATACTTCTCCACCCGGTCCAGTCACTTCTGCACCAAAATGGAGGCTCCCACAATGAATTCATGTGCAACTGCAACATCGGGCTCCAGAGACTTAGTGTCCTACAATTCATTCCACTCAGTCTCCACATTGGAATCCAACTACTGGATCTTCACATAAGTATCATGAACTAGAGGCCTAAAATCCTTGAGTTCTTTCTTTGCAACTTGAGTGGCCTCTGATGGGTAAACTATATGTACTAATTTCCCTCAATTAAATTGTCAACCAGGGTAAGTAGACTTAGAGTTGTGACACAGTATGAGTCAAGGTAGAAAGAAAATATAATGAAAATAATAACTAGCCAAGAGGATGGTTTACCCTAGGGATCAACACTCTTTTTCAATTTACAGTTATACTTTAAAAGATGATTTAAAATACTCTAAATAAGTTACAGTGTATCTGAACAGTAAACTTGAATTTAGATGTACATAGCAATATTTAAAAAAATAAACTTAAAAATCTAAGTGAATCATATTTTTAGAAGCTATCTTTAACTATAAACAATCCATCTAAATAAGAAACTCTTTGAATTAACAAGCAACATGTGGATAAGTAAGCAATCTTTCAAAATCAATTCTTCAAAGTGAAATCTATTCTTAAATCATGTCTTCAAAAACTCATAATCATGTTTATATTGCAGGAAATAAACCTTATCTTTATACTAATCTACCTAAGTGAAAGCAAGAGTGTTGTGACATTATTCAAATGTGATGATTGTGTCTATGATGGCGAATTGCATCACGATGGCATCTAATCACTACTAATAATTCAAATGGAATCAAATCGATGCTAACTTCTATAAAGAAATGCAGAGCATGGATAAGACAGTCTATAGAAATATTTTCCATCACAAAAACTACATTATATGTTCTTATAATCCACATGGTCTACAAACATTGTGTAGAAGATATTTGAAATCAATCACTTGTTCTATCACACTGATACTGGAAAATATTATGTATAGAATTAATAATTCATGCAAGCCTACGTGATCTAATTAAAAATCATAACTCAAAATCAAATCTGATCCTAGCATTATAATGTTGATAATAAATTGAATAGTTCATGTAAATCTACAAGAAGTAATTGACATGATTTAATAAAGTAGATGTGGCTAAGAGAAACACCGCCTAAATAACCAAACTGTGGAATGATTTACAGTTTTATGAACAAAAACAGAGAGCTCTTATGTAGGGATGGTTTTAAGGATGGAAATTTATTTTAAAATGTAGAAACCTTAGCGAATCTTACTAATCCTTCATATGCCAACTATAAATGTTTGGCGATATTTTTGTAAAAACATTCAAATTTCTAAGGATTTTATATAGTTTGTATAAATTTTTGACGATTTTTAAGGTAAAATAATTTTATCCTATATAATTTGGGCGAATCATTTTTAGAATAGCGAATCTTGTTTTTGGAAAAAACATGGAAAATTAGCCCATGAGCGAAATTTAGCCCCTAAAATCATCCCTGCTATGATGGCATAGTTAAACAACTTATAAACAAATGAATTGCAACCTGCATAACAAGGGGTTAGGTGTCAGAATATAAACAAGTAAGTATGGACAACTATGAATGCTCTGTAATACAAATACAATCCAGGAAGCGATCTACAAGTTAGAAAAGATATACATAGTGATATGATTTAAACAAGTAACTCGAAGTTAGCAGTGATGAAATCCAAATGCAAATATGTAAATATACACTTATATGAACAAGCTACCCAGACCATTGGTGGCCCCCCCAGACGGTCGTGGCACTACTTCAATGTAAAAATGCAATCACAAAATTAGCATAGCATTGATATTAATCACCAAAACAGAGTTACAGGGAAATCCAAGATAGTGTTTGTATGTATATAAAAATCATGTCTCTGGTGGCATAGACGAGCAAGTATATATAGAGTTTCTACACAACTTGAGAGGTCGACCACTGAAAGGGTCGACGCTCTCTAAAAACAGAAATTCATTAATTTTTAGCAACATAATGCATCTCCTCCAACAACTTTGTGTGCTCAAAATAGAGGCCGATGCAACTGCTCAAATCTAAATGAGATGAGTTCCATAGCTAGAGGGCGTGGGAAAGCACAAAACCCATGTCTCTGATTCACCGAGAGAAGCTCTCCAATATGCCAACCATCAACTGCACTGCACTCCGAGTATCGAATTGAGGGTCGGATGGAGGACTGGACGAAGGACTAGATGGAAGGTTGGATCATGTTTTTGGCTTGTTGCAACAAAACAAGAAATGTTAAGAAATCATTATCACTCAATTGAAGATAAATTAGCATAAAATCATCACAAAAAAATGATTACACATACCTCATGTTGTCCCATGGAAAATTGATGCAAAACTCATGATAATACCTTTGAAAAGAGCTAAATAAAAGCATAGAGCATATAAATTCCATATCCAAAATATATTTGGGCATTGGAAAAATAAGAAAAACACCAAATCAACATTTCTCCCATGCCTAAGAGTTTGCAGGTCCCTCTGCAACAAAAATGGGTCGCTTGACATATTTATGCTCGTGAAGGAGGGGGTAGATTAGCTTTAGAGGCCTCTCCCTCATTCCCTGGGGAATTTGGCTTTGGTATTTTCCGATGCTTCAAATACATCCTTATAATTTGATTGGTCGTGGTCATCTGATTGACTAATCATTGAAGACAATTTACTTTTTCTTGCAGGACAACATTATCATGATGCAAATGATGATCCATAGTTTCACATTCTGCCAAATGTTGGAGCAGCTGAGCATTCTCTTTTTGAAATTGTTCAAGAGAGGAAGGCTTAGGCTCCTTAGTAGATGTAGAAAGGATCTGAGAAGACGGGGTAACAATGTCTTTTTGAGGAAGACTCAGTGTGATAATTTCTGATTTGATCTCTTTATCAGGCTTAGACTCCTCAACAAAAACTTCTTTAAGGTTTTTTATGGGGGCTCTCATCGTCGGAAGAAAATTGAATAGGATATGAAGTACTTGGAGGTTTTATATTGGACTTGCCACTTGTACTTTGGGTTCTTCTTTGAAAATATTTCCCCTTGAATCGATTATCTCCTCTCCTCTTTGTAGGAAGTGGAGGAAACTCTTGATGAAATGAATCATGCAATTTCTTTGGTTTAGAATTGATAGGTGTTGGAGGTAAATGGGAATTATCAGCATGTTTCTTAATTTTCTTACCAGATTCGATGATAGGGGAATCAATGGTTTTATTGTCTTTCTTATCAGACAGGGAGATAGTTTGAACTGGAGGGTTTGGGGTTTTTGGAGAGTGAGGATTAGGTGGGGTAATAGTCCCATGATCAATCGGCTTATTTCTTGTTTTAACTATGAGATGAGGGTTTGAAAACTGGTAGAGGAAATCTTCCCATGTTTGTCTCTATTTCTTCAATTATGATATAATAATAAATTTAATGAGGCCATGGTGAAATAAGTTGTGGTGAGGGTGTTGAGCACTCAACACACCCTAAAAAGCCTATGTCAAATTGTTATTTTTTGGTACAACTTGATCTTTGCACTGTCTGATTCGACTTCATTTTGAGAAATGTTTTGTCTTTTATTATTATCATGAGTTTCATCATCTATTTAGGCTTGTTTGAAACCCCATGAATTAAAAGGTCTCAACACCTGAATAAAGAATCAACAGCCAAAACATTTCACCCGCCACGCTCAGATTCGACATTGGAAGGAATTGAAAGAAGGAAAAGAACCACTCGAGAAACCTCAATCACCGAGCATCAATCTCCATCGGCATCGGCAGAAGGAAGTTTTCGTTTGCACCAAAGTCTTGTATAAGGATATTTTCGATAGTTGATTCCCCTTCGACATTGGTAAAAGATGAGGGAAATAGACGTTAACAAAGAAGGAAAAGATATTGTCGATAGTCGATACCTGATGCACTTATCAGAATTAGGGAAAACCTAAAAGGATCACAACGAACATTCTGACCATGATAAAAAATACACTTGATCGTCGATCCCTGATGCATTTTTGGCATCGGGACTTTTTTGAGGAAGCTAATATGAAGAAATCACTTGATAGGTTTATCGTCGATCACCGGCCCTGGATACGTTTTCGACATCGGCAAGATAAGGTTTGTTATAGAACAAATAACTTAAGAAAAGTCTTGAATCCGATTATTACATGTGAATCAGGTCACCGGTCTTCAACGCCACGTGTCTTTACCAGATTGGAGAACCGTATGGTCTAGTTTTAACCCGAGTCATTCTTGGTTCCCTAGATCTGATTCGTGGCTCCGAGTCAGCTTTTCCATGGCAACATTGTACAGTGAGATTGATCGGCATCAGAGCTTTTGCAGAAGGATATCAATGAAAATGTTCATAGCACATCCTCGATCCCCGATACACCCACTGAGAGAGTGACATGATGGGACGTTTTAGTGCTAGATACAATCAGAATTTGAGCATTTAAGGGGATAATTAATACCAAATCCCACATTAGTTGCTACCTCTTGCACCAATCAAAACAACCATTTAAAATCACTGATAGACCACATCACCCTCGTACCTCCATCATCAAACCACGATGAATTTAAGTTGTAGAGATTCAGCGACAGATTTTTTTGAATTTCACTCATCACCCGAATTGAATGGTTGATGCGACACTCCGAGTTCTTCTCTGGTTTAAATTCTCTTGATCCATTGTAAATGAAATCATTCTGTGCGCAAGGAAATTAAAAGCATCTGAATAAGAAAGACAAGTAATTCAAAGGCTGAAGAGATCTCGTGAGCATCAAAATAACCAGGTTTTAGTGAGCTTCACAGGTATGTATCGAAGTATGTAAATTTTACATGGCTGCAAATTATGTGTTTTCTATCCGGTTTTGTTCTTTACACAGTCTTCGAAGGTTTATTTTAGTTACATGAACAATGCCGCCAAGAAGTCTGACCACCAGACGATCACCAAGGGCACCAAAGCTAAAGGAACTAGAGGTAGGAGAAGGCTCCTCTCCAGGGGCCAAAAAATAATTAGAATACACTTCAAGGCCAAAACATGTCATTAAGACAGCTTCCATCCTTTTGAGATACAGAGGCAAGAACAGGGTCCAATATGGCACTCCCATATTGGGGAGAACTTTTTAACAAGATCATCCAGGAGGAATACCCAAAATATATCCCACACATTGATCAAGATTTAAGAGTGCTCGACGACCATCCGACATTCGTACCTACATATGGTGGAAAGAAGAACCCCTGTTTTTCCCTATATTGAAGTCCTGAAGTGGCTCATTGACCACACAGACTCACAAAAATTCTTAATCAATGATGACAATGGTGGGTGTGTCAGGGTGTTCCTTCCGGTAGAGGTCCAAAAATAATACAAACTCTGATACCCCGAGGAGCGTCTAAATACATATTTCATCATGAAGTTCTATGAGCGCCATGACACCAGTCAGGTAATGGCCTCATGGTGGAGGGAAGACAAGAAATACACCAACCGGAGCACTGGCTGGTACCAAATGACCAACTTAAGGGAGCCATACATCTATTTGATGTCTTTCATCTGCCAACTATATGGAGAGAAGGATTGCTCCATATTTTCAGAGGCTTGGATGTATTTGGCTTACACAGTGGCAATATCCGAGAGCAGTTTCAAATGGGGAGCAAACATTTATAAAAACTTGAGCATCTATATACAACAGGATCAAACACCGAAGGAAGGAGATACACCAAATTTCTACATGGATTCATATTTGCTTGATGTCATGTGTGCCAGAAACATCTTCGTCGGCATGAATCTAAGATGGCATCTTGCAGAGCTCCTGGTCCACGTTTATTTCAGCATTTTATGGGAAAATAGGTATAAAATGTCTTACTCCCTCATCTACGATGAATTCATTGCATGAATTTATTTCATTCTCTTTAAGAAGGAATTCATGAGACTATCGGCTACGAAAAAGAAAATGATTTCCAAAGTAGCCCACTGGTACTTGGACAAGCGCGATACATACATCAAGGTGTTCGGGGCCACTGGAGCACCACATATCCTACCAGTGCATGTCCTGGACCAGCTTGTAGTGGATGAAATATGCTATCAAACCATTTTGCAAGGATACAACGCCACCCTGGTCAAGGACAAGAAGCGAGCATCTATTCCATATGGTTTCCATGTAGGTTTCTACTTGGTTAAAGATACAGCTCAAGACAAATAAGAGGGGATGAGCCAACTCAATTTCAGGTTCCAAACAAGCTGATTCTACAAGCATGATCCAAAGGGCCTAGTTTTTCAACATGCTTCACAAGTGTCGTCCTGCTGGTCGTACGCCCATGAAAAATTTGAAGATGAAGTCTTCATAGAAAATGCCCAAGACTGGGACGAGGTTGTAGCAAGGATGGTCGACCCAAAAATGACTAGGTTCAGGGCCATGAGCCTAGATGAACAACAGACAACCATAGAGAAATCGACTCAAGAGGCCCTCAGATCCAGAGAAGAAATCAGAGCAGCAGAAGCAACATATATTCCCTTGGTGGCCTCGGTGTAGGATAGAGGATTCCCTATGACACAAGATGCATGGGAAAGGGGATTTATCATGACAGAACATGCGCAATGAGTAATTGATCAGCTGAAATATGACGCAAACCTCATAGGAATGATAGGGGCCCCTATCGAAAACCCAAATGAAAGATGGGTAGGTCCAAGCGCCCCTGAGCTAATAGAAATTGATGAAATCGTCGGTTTAGATAACCCTGAAATTACAATGCCATGGGAAGGATCACCGAGGGATGTTTCAGCTTAGTTGGAGATAGTAGGAACATCAGGGAGAACAAGTGCACCAAACCCCCTCCCTGAATTGATAAACATCTATGATGATGAAGAAAGTATAGAGGTATCCCTGGTGACTCGTTTATAGATCATAGAGGAAAAGGAGTCCAAGAAGGAATCTTCCCAACTCCCGATGCTCAAATTCGGAGCCCTTCACAGAATGACCAGGAGGTTGAAAGTGTCTTAGAAACTGAACTACTCGAGGTACCAGAAACTCAAAAGGTCAGTTCAACGAATGAGCCAGGGTCGGGTGAACAAAACGAAGAAGCTCCTCAGTAGGAAATCGACATCTCAATGGTTGATTATCAAGTAAGTATCGAGCCTACCCCTGATGCTTCAATTTCAACTAGTACTAACCCTCTCTATGAGAAACAAATAGAGGTCGGACCTTTGGGATACATGGAGGAGGTTCAAGAACCCAATCTTGAACAAATATACACCATCGGGAGCCTAGGAAATATGCTCACCTGGGGAGATTAGCAAATCCATGAACCCGTGGATGAAGTCACTGACATACATTCCATTGCCTATGACCAAAAAAGGAAATCTATCGTGCATAGAACCACCAAGAAGAGGAGGATTACTCTAGATCACTCCATCCTCATCACCATGGAGGAAAAATAGATCAACACAGAGCATGCCAATACATATGAACTTATCGGTGCAGGGATGGCAATCACAGATGCCACCCTAGACAGAGTGAAAATGGATGAAGAGGAGTTGGTTGCTGCTCTGAAGGAATTGGAACATTTGGTCCACTTGGAGAAATATTACCAGGACACCAAATAGGCTTTTGTGTTCCTGAGGAGTGAATTCTAGGAGGCCTATAGAAATTTTACAGATGAACGACACCTATTCACTACAAGGATAGTCAAGCTTCAAGAAGACACCCTCATGGCACTGTCGAAGTGAAAGGATATGGAGAGGTGGTATGAGAAAGAACACCAAGCAGTGGAAAGGATCGACTATATCAATGCGGTGCAACAGGGCTGAGATACCTAAGAGCACAACATTTGGGTGCTAAGGGAAAGAAGCATCGACCGCATAAGGAAATCAGCCAAATATTGGGTAAAAATGGCTTAGGAACCTCATCGGTAAATCCAAGAGAAATGGATCGAGTGTGAAAAGAGTTGGACCAAGATCAAGTGGGCAATGAGAGACATCGTCCTCCCCGAATTCGACACACCCGATGACTTTGTCAACTTGCGCGACATAGTCAAATCACATGTCGAACAAGACTCATCATGGGATGCAGAAATAGCAAAGGTGGCAGAAATGGTGCCAGGACATGTGCAACAGTTCATGGAGCACCCAATCAAATATCAAGCCATGTTGCAGCAGTTAAGTGCCATAATAGTCAAGTATTAGGCATGAGCATTAGAGATAAGAGATATCCTTTCAACCCCAATAGAACAACATGGATTCTCGTATGTTAACACATGTGAGGATATCTTCGTCAAATGGTCAAAGTACGAGAAGAGTCATCCACTCAAGTGAGATCATTTGATGACTCTTTGAAGACCGATAGAAGAAAGTGCCATGTGGTGAGTTTGTTTTACTTAGCTACAATTTAATAGTTATTTTTAGTTAATAGTATGTTATAAATAGGAGGATCGACCTGTTAGCAAGAGGTCGATGGTTATTGCAAAGACCCTAATTTTTGGATTTGTAAAGAACTATTCTGGAGCTATCTTAATTGAGAAGTCTTGTTTAGGACCAAAGACAAGTTTTTGTTTTTGATCAAAAGTGTGTACGATTAGACATGAAGAAGAATTACTTCTGATTTCATTTCATGAATGGATGTTGTAATGAGTAAGAGCTTCTAAATATGTTGATAAGTTATCTGATTCAATGTTTTTTTTTACAGTTCTTGTCTTCAATGATGAAAATTAAATCGTTGTGTTAGTATGTGATTGATGATTAGAGCTAAGGGAACTATTTTTCCTACCATCGTTTATTGCATATATGTTTTCTTCTAATAATCGCACCTCAGTAAATAATTGGAATACCATTAGGTTGACGTATTAGTACTAGGCTTGTGGTAGACAATCATTTTCTGCATGCTAGAGTGAAACAGTTATCCCAAGCTCAGCCTTCTCCAGTAGTTAATCTTTTCCCACTTTGTTACCTAGTTGGTTTATATCGAATTTTATCTTGTATCGGTCCCACCTATAAGAGAAAATACAAAAGAGAACGTCTAAATTGAAGGAGGAGCCTTCACACGAAAACGTAAAGACCATTGATCATTTGGTCAGATCACAATATCTGGAGAACCATTCCACCATTAAACGTTGCAGAGTCTAATTGGGCCTCGGTGGTAGGTTTGGATCCTATTATTGAGATAAATATATTTAGGACCCCTCAACAGAGGGTTTGCCAAAGTTTTGTGGACTTGGGAAGACATCTTCTCGAGGCTTTTCATAAAATAGAAGGGAAAAATCAGGGGTTTGTTCAACTGAAAATGGGTCAAAAGACGGAAATGAAATGCTTTAAAAACATAGTACCTACCTTCACAGGTAATGAGCCTAGTAATTACGATCAGAGGGTTGGTTAACTCATCTTTGATCCACCCTTTCGAATACACTTTAGCTTCGGAGGCATTTTGGTATTCAGGCTTAAACACCTGGTTGTATATTTGGCATGGAATTTGATGGTGTTTGAACCACTGGTCCCCGACTCATGGAAATTTCGTTGCCGAAACAATGGATTCTTTGGAGACTGAAAAGACTAGAAACCCTATGCGAGCAAATCTCCCATAGAACCCAAGAGCGAATTGAAGAGAGATGCCATCATCATGCCCCTACAAACTGGCAAGGAACGGTCCCCAAACCACACAGAGGAAGACTTCCCAACACGCTTCGAATTATGGAATGGCTAGTAGCTCAGTGTAGGAGAACGGTTCGTGACGATTGGGCATGGTTGCAGAGAAAGGGATGAGAAGGAGGCCAAAATCAGGCAGATGACGACCGTGATATAGAAAGAAGAGGATGAGTGATATAGACATGGTATGAGCAATCAAGATAGAGTACTTGTGCCTTAATGCAATTTTTATGGAAACGGTTGAATCGTGGGTGTATTTGTCATACACAAATGCCATGTGTGATCATAATTGCATTGAGTTTTAAATTTGAATGGTTTGTACTTTGGAGGTAAAGAAAAAACGTATAATAAATTTGATCAATGTCCAAGTCGAAGACTTGGAAATTTGATCATTAAATGAAGTTCTAAATTTAATTTTAAAAATACACCACTTAATTCATTATTTCAAAAGACGTAATCAAACTCGAGTGATCATACCTTAATGAGATTGTGATCATTTATAGTGTATAAAATACCTCATCCGGTCCTCCATATGGCACTCCATCCGGTCTTCCAAATGACACTCCATCTGTTCCTCCATATGGTACTCCATCTGGTCCTCCATATGGTACTAAATCTGGTCCCCTATGTAGGTGAAAAACTATCCAATAGTAAACGAAAATTTTCCCATAACACTCAGATTGGAGGATTTCTGGCAGGCATGGTGAACAGGAGCATGGATAGGATGAGAATGGATAGGAAGAGCATGGATATGATTGTAACATCCATTTCTAGTTGCCTTTTTTATCGATCTGTAACAATACAAATGATTGTTCCTCTTCTCATCGGCTTGTAATACAGATGACAATGTTTAGCATTTGTTATCGATCTGTAACTGTTACAAGGAACATTTAAGTGTAATCAGTATTTCCTTGCATTAGATATAAACATAGATAAAAAAAATAATGCACAACAAGCTTATTAATTATACACACATAAAATTGTGTCAGGAGTATAAGGCTTATCATGCCAATACAAATGATTGTTGATATAATAGCCTAGGATATTGTAAAAAGACAATATGATAGAATTTGATAAGGATCCTACTTCCTCTTCTCATGGGCTTGTAATACAGATGGTAGTTTTTAGCATTTGTTATCTTAGGAAACTCCTCCCCCATTCCTAAGTATTGTGACACTTCACAATCAAAGATATAGGAAACCGGTCAATCCTCCCAATAGCCTAAGATTTACAGTTTCCAAGTGTTATCCTGACAAGACAATAAAAAATATGGCCCCACCTATAGGAAAAAACATCCTACATATAGTTAAGAAAATGTAGGAGAGAGAGTCTTAAGATTGTCTTAAAGTTAGTTCCCAATGGCAGATTAACGGATTTCATTTACCTTTGCTTAACCATGCAAACTTATTTTCAGCCTTTCCTAAAAGTAGTGACGTACATTAGCACAAGTTTTAAGATTAGGAATTTTATTTATTATTTGTCAAATCATCACCCTCTCTAGGTAGAATGCCTCACTGCCAGCAATCATGTTCAGTACTCCGACGGGTTTACCTAGTCATACCATAGGCCGATACCTGCTGCCAAAAGACCTGTTCAGTATCCCGATGGGTTAGCCTCTTACACCCTTTTAGAGCAGAGACCGGTCCACCATATTTAAGGTTTGTGTATGAATATTTCATTTGGAAAGGAGATGGGGAGGCAGCTCTGACAATCATTTTTTTGTTTTGGACTGGGATGGTATTTGAGTTAGAGGATGATTCTTCTTTATGCATTCCTTATAGATTTCTCTTATGTAAGGGATACTTAAGTGGGTTTATACAATCTAAAGATATGGTATATTCAATCATTTTTAATGTGTAGTGGATGGTACCATTGGAAAATAACAAAAAGGTATCTATAGTCCTTACTCACTTTATTCCATTTGAAGTTATATTCATGTTTCCATGGTTAATCTCTAGTCAGACCTTCTTTCTACTTTTTCATAAAGATGCTTTACTCACCCACTCAGGATTTTTGAGGGAATTGTACTAGTAACCTCTAGGTTTGATAAGACAAAGTGTCACTTCTTTATGTCCTCTAGTGGTGGAGGTTATGAGAAACTGCCATGAAAGATGCCTTGAGAGAAAGGAAGATGGAAATCTTGTAAAATGGCTAATTTAAATAACATAGTTTCTAATCATAATAAAAATAGTTATTATTCAATTGGTGCCTAAGAAAACAACAAAGTTTAATATAGAAACATCTTCTTTCGAAATAAAATACTTCCCTTTTTGTCTCCTTGGAGTTGTCCACTTGTTGTTAGATGAATACCTGCAAAAAAATTCTAAAACTGTGTGTCAGAAACAAAAAAGTCACACTCTAAAATATTTACATATCTACAATTAGAAATCAAAAAGTTTCAAGAACAAGGGAAGGAGAAGAAACTTCCCCATACACCAAGGCTAATGCCTTGTTAGCTGACATGACCTGTATAAAATGTTCTTTAGAAATGGGCATGTGGTAAAGTTTAAGTCAGTGTCCATTCACTATGAAAGAGACTTGTCCATCATCAATTGTTTTTATCTTAACAGCCCCATTATCAAACATGGTAACTACCTCATAAGGACCCAACCATTGAGTGGTAAGTTTTTCGTTAAAAGTTTTAAATCGTGAATCAAACAATAAATCCCAACCACCAGGTTGAAATTTTTTCTTTTTAATAGATTTATCATGCCACTTGCTTCTCTGGTTTTGAACTATGATTGTCCTTTGGATATCATCTTGTCTAATCTCATCCAATTCATTCAATTGTAGGACTCCTTGTTTTGGTGCCTCATATAAATCTAATCCCAATTGTGCAGCAATATGAAAATTCCTTACTTGGAATTCAATCGGTAAGAGTACTTGCTTTCCATAACCCAGTTTGTATGGGGTATGCCCAATGGTGTTTCTCTATGTAGTATGATATGCCCACAAAGCCTCTGGAAATCTATCAGCCCAATATCTATGGTGTAATTGGAAAGCTTTGGTTAGGATAGTTTCCAATACTTTGTTTGTTGATTCTACTTAGCCATTAGTCTGTGGGTGGTATGGATAGGACTTATGATGCTTTATCCCATATTTTTCTGTTAATTCCTTTATCATCTTAGAAGTAAATTGTGTACCCTGGTCCATGACTAGTCCAAAAAGAATCCAGAGAAGGCTAAGAACAACTCAGAACTCACAGAGGCAACTCAAGATGCTCAGAATGGCTTCAGCAGATAGAGAAAGGGAAAAAATTTGAAGTTCCCAAAACTCAGTTAAAATGGCATGGTCGCGAAGAGCGCATCATAAGATTTCTAACGGCGCAAATGGCTCATCAAATAGAGTTACAGATCGAAAGATATAAGCGGTCAAAGTTCAGGTCAAACTTGGTGAAAAAGTCAAAGGTTAAGGTGACACGTGTCACCACTGCAAGGGTGACACGTGGCACATTCGTACAAAGAGATGTGGTCCAATGTTGCAGGTATACCAGGTAGATTCTTACAGTTACATGTGGTAGATTATGTGTTCTAGTCTCCAATTGACACATGGAAGAGGACAAGCCAATGAGAGGTTGCCACATGGAAACCCCCCCATTGGCCTCTTACAGTACAATTTATTAAAAAATATATTGTAGCCGATAGGAGTCGAACTCCTAATGTCCTAGCCCAAAGGACCTACAGCTCCGCACTAGCCAACATGCCACTATATGGTCCTTGTTTATAACATGACACAAATTTTATTCAAGTTTAATAATGTTCTATATGGGTGGAAGAAAAGGGCTAGGCCCTCGGCCCAGCCCTTGGTTATATGCTAAACTACATGACCACATTTCAAACTCCTGCCATATATGGAATATTCAACCAAATGTAACTACTAGCCATATTTAGCAGAGCGCACCAAACAGTTGCAACCACATGCTAAAAGGGGAGGCCTGTAGGATTCGACCCCGAGACCTCTACCAAACAACGCTCTAAATATAGCTCTGCCTACTAGTGCACCAAACCACTTCATTTATTCCTAACCGCCCGTAAAATTTATAAAGGGGGGCCTCCAATAGTGCAAAAGGAAAATGAAGGAGAACCAAAGGCACGCCCGTATGGATTTTGGCAAGGATTGCGAGATAGGGAATGCATTTCGAGATTTTTCCCAGACATTTATTACAGAGGCAGGCACGAAAACTAAGGTAGGGGTGTCTCTTAGGCATGAAAGTAATAGAATCGGATCGAGGCGTGGAGACAGTCATTTTTGGGTAATTCAATGCCACGAACGCAGTGGTGATGTTAGTTTTCTGATCTGAGAAAAACTTATGTAGCTTAACTTCATAATGAGGTATACTTATGTATTTCGACCAATTCTTTTGTGGAGTTAATAAAAATTCCTACCCATTTGAGAGTCAAACCTGAAGACGTAGTCCACCAGGGAAGAACTCCATTATCAAGTTCCTTTTGTTCATATTGCATGCTTATGTCTTTTTCCTTTTGAGATTTTCCTTTTTTATGGTGTACTTTAGTTTATGCTCATTTAATACAATTATTTAATAAGTCATCGGACGAAAATATCTCGGATCATGTTGGTATCAGAGTAGTCTTCTTTGACTTGAATTGTTGAGTATGAATGCTTACTAGGCACAAGAATAAGCAAGGTGAAGGAATTCTTAATACTTTCAATCCCGAAGTTGGTCGTGCATCCCAAAGTAAGAAGATGGCAGAAGAGGACAAGCGTGATGAACATGAGAAAAACTTTTTCATGGTATTTTATCACATGTCAGAAATGGTCGAATGAATGTATGGAGATTACGAGAACAGGATGAAGAAGAAAGGGAAGAAAAAGGAAGCACCACCCGATGATGATGCTTCGGTAAAACCAAGGGGATGGAGGAGACCCTCCTGAGCCTCCATCTTCGCCTTCAAGTTCTAGTTCTTCTTCCTCTAAGCATTCTCATCATTCTAGCCATAAATCCTCTTTTAAGAAACCATTATTAAAGATTGATGTAAATTTTCTTTTACCTATGTTTAATGGAGATGATAATATTGAAAAACTAGATAATTGGATCTGACAGGTTGAAGTATATTTTCATGTTCAGCATATTGATGAAGAGGAAGCTAAAGTGAAACTGGCTTCTCTTTGATTGGAAGGCACCACTCTTGTATGGTGGGAGAGAAAGATACGGGACAGAAGTAAGTGTGGTAATCTTCTTTCCTCATGGTAGGAATTTAAATCAAAGATAAGGAAGCAGTTTTATTCATTAGGGTATTTACATAAAGTAATGATGGAATGGCAAACTTTAAGGCAGAGTAAAGTTCAAACTGTACAAAGTTTCACAGAAGAATTTAGGAAGAAAGCTCTTGCATTGAACATTCCTTTGGATTCTTATGAAACTTTAATGAAGTATAATGGCACACTTCACAGTTATATTCATCATACTTTGCTCTTGTTTAACCCCACTAGTCTTGACGAAGTTTGTGTGCAAGACACACACCTTGAGAATAGGGGGATACATGTTCGAGAAGATCCCACGAAGAAACCTTCCAATTTCCCACAAAAGACATTCAAGAAGTTAAAAAGGAAGGACAAGAAAACTATTACAGTGACGAGAGAAGGAGGAAAACCATCTTGCACTCATTGCAATAAGGGCGGTCACGATGAAGAACATTGTTGGAAACTGCATCCAGAAAAGAAACCGAAATAGTTCGGTGGAAAGGGGAAGACAAATACCATTTCTACAGTGCAATAAGATCTTGGTTCCAATTCAGGAGATGAAGGAAAGATCACAGTGGTTGGAGTACAAGGTAAAGATTCCCTTCATGCTAGTTCAAGTTCCAATGATGAATCTCATATTGATGAACGAAAGAGGAATGAGTTATTTCATATACGATTTGTATCTAAACATACTAAGATAGATACATTATTTGATCTAGGTTCCCAAGTAAACTCAATATCTGAAGCACTTGTCAAAGAGATTGGTCCTGAAATGAAACCACATCTGAAGCCTTATCCTCTTGGTTAGGTATGTGATAAAGAAAAACTTAATGTCACCAAACAATGTAGGATCAGATTTTCTATTGCTTCAAAGTTGATTGATGAAGTGGATTTGGATGTTGTACCACTTGATATATGTGGCATAGTGTTGGGGAGTCCTTATCTTTATGATAGAAAATCAGTCTTCTTTCATCATGAGAACAAATACCACCTTACTAAAGGGGGAGTGGAATATATTGTTAGATCTCACATCATCAGGGTAAATACAACACTTGTTAGTGCAGGGAAAATGAAAAGACTCATAACCACTAATAAGATATATGTACTCATGGCCATCAAAGAGAAAGATGTCGGGACATCTGACGCTTTCCAAGCATGTGATCCATCTCATAAACAAGAATTAATTGATATTGTTTCTAAATATGATGATATTTTTCAGGAACCAGATGGATTACCTCCTAAGAGGGAAATCCAACATGAGATACATCTTCATCGGGATTCCCCTCTTCCTAATGTCAGGATTCCCCTCTTCCTAATGTGGACATGTATAGGATGTCAGTTGTGGAGATGACAGAGATCAAGAAGCAGGTACATGGATTATTGGATCAAGGGGTCATCATGCCCAGTTCATCTCCTTGTGGTTCTCCGATCATGATGGTGCCAAAGAAGGATGGCACATGGCGAATGTGTGTCGATTACCGGGCTTTAAATAAAATCGCGGTGAAGAATCGATACCCTCTTCTTCGTATAGATGATTTACTTGATCAGTTGAAGAATGTTTTTTATTTCACTAAGTTGGATTTGCATAGTGGATATCATCAAATCAAGGTCGCAGAATAGGATGCATGGAAGATTGCCTTTAAAACCAAATAGGGATTGTTTGAGTGGTTAGTTATGTCGTTTGGGATTTGTAATGCTTCGACAACTTTCATGCGTGTGATGAATGAGGTATTCAGGAATTTCCTAGATAACTTTGTGATTTTGTATTTAGACGAAATTCTTGTTTTTAGTAGGACTTGGGATGAACATGTAAGGCATGTAAAGCAAGTATTGGATACTTTGCAAAGGGAAAATATGTATGTGAAAATGTCTAAATGTGAATTTGGCAAGACTACACTTATGTACTTAGGTCATATTGTAGGAGGAGGACAATTGAAGATTGATCCTTCCAAAATTGAAGTAATTGTAAAATGGTCTGAGCCAAAAAGTGTAACTAAAGCCCGAAGCTTCTTAGGTGCAGTCCAGTATTAGAGGAGATTCATTCACAAATTCTCCTTTATAGCAGCTTCTTTTCATGCCTTAACCAGTGTGAAGAACACTTTTCAGTGGGAACGAAAGCAACAAAAATCTTTTGACACTTTGAAGGAGAAGACTAGTACCACACCAGTGTTAGCACTGTCGAATCTTGAACAACCTTTGATATTGAGAAAGATGCCAGCGAATACACCATGGGTGCAGTATTGATGAAATATCCTAAGCCTATATTTTATCACTTTGAAACTTTTAACCAAGTTGTTGTTAAATATGCTACATATGATAAAGAGTTGTATGCATTAGTTCAAAGCATAAATAAATGGAAGCACTACTTGTTAGGGAAGGAAACAATCATACATATAGATCACCATCCCTTACAGTATCTTCAAGCATAGACCAAATTGAAACAATCTCGACACTACAGATGGATGGGTTTTCTACAACAATTTCATTTGGTAATCAAGTAAAAGAAGGGTACAAGTAACAAGGTAGTTGATATTCTTTCTAGACCTCCTATTGATGCTTCTATTATTTTGAAGAATACTTCTTTATCTCATGATAGCTATGTATAACAATATGTCATCGATGAAGATTTTAATGAAGTATATGATAAGCTAACCCATGGTGCACAGGTAGAGAACTATTGTCTGCAGGGAAAATTACTCTATCATCTTGGGAAGTTATGTATTCCTACAAGTGAATGAGTCCATGTAATACGAGAATCTCATATTTCTATTGTGTCTGGTCATTTTGGGGTAGGAAAAACTATGGCTCATTTACATAGGTTTTCTTACTGACCTCAAATGAAAGCAATTGTAACTAAATATGTAAAGGGGTGTGTGATGTGTTCTACTTGTAAGCCCACTAATACAAAATTGGGGCTATACTAACCACTTCTTGTTCCATCCCATCCATGGGAAATCATTTCGGTGGATTTTGTAGGGGCTTTACCAATGACCAAAGGGGGTCATGACTATTTGTATGTCATAGTGGATAGGTTCAACAAGATGTGTATCTTGATGCCATGTAAAAAGCAGATCATTGTTGAGCATACTGCTAATCTCTTTTTTCACTATGTTTGGGTTCAATTTAGGTTACCCACGTCCATTGTCTTGGATCGAGATACTTGATTCCTTGGGAATTTTTGGAATAGATTGTGGAGAATGATGAACACCAAATTGAAGAGGATCATTTCTTTCCATCCATAGACCGACGGATAGACAAAGGTGGTAAAAAGAATAGTGGTACTTTTTCTTTGAGGCTACTGCAGCAAGAATCCTAAGTTATGGGATAAACAAATACCTTGTGTACAACATTTTTATAACTGAGCTTTACATTCATCCACTCAGAGTTCAACTTTTGATACTTTTTTTGGGTACCTACCAAAGGTTCCTTTGGACTTGATGTATGGGAGAGATGTCGATGTGAATGAAGAACAAACAAAGGACAGAGCCCACAAGTTCACCCAGAGGATCCAATAGATACACCAGGCAGTCAAGGAACAATTGGAGAAAAGTCAAGAATAGTATAAAGCTCAGCATGAAAATCACAGGATTGATCATCAGTTCCAGGTTGGAGACCGACTATGGCTTCACATCAGCAAGGAATGATTGAAGGGTGAAGGCAAGAAACTCAAGCCTATCTGATATGAACCCTTCACTATCTTGGAGAAAAGTGGCACTAATGCTTTTTGTTTAGATCTTCCACCTTATATGTAGATTTAATCCATTGTGAACATAGATAACTTGAAACTTTTTTAGCCTCCCATGATCATGGATCAGGATGAGGAAGTTTCAATACCTTTAGCTGATGATTTTGCACCTGAGTACTTGGATGAGTTACAGGAAGATATCATCCTGGGCATAAGGACGAGGACTTCATGCAGGGGTGATGTTGGTTATCTTCAAGTAAGCTTGAAGGGCACACATCCAAGCAAGGTAAAGTGGATTGAGAATTACAAAGTGAGGGGAATCTTCCCTCACTTACCAGTAGATTGATGAAATCTTTTGGTGGTCCAAAAAAATCTTAGTGGGAAGGCGTGATCCAAAAAGGATCTAGAGAAGGATAATAACAACTCAAAACTCACAGAGGCAACTCAAGATGCTCAAAATGGCTTCAACAGATAGAGAAAGGGAAAAAAAAAAAAGTTCTCAAAACTTAGTTAAAATGGCATGGTCGTGAATAGTTTGTCGTAATATTTCTAACGATGCAAACAACTCATCCAACGGAGTTACGGATCGAAATATATAAGCGGTCAAAGTTTAGGTCAAACTTGGTGAAAAAGTCAAAGGTCAAGGTGACATGTGTCACCACTACAAGGGTGACACGTGGCACATCCGTACAGGGAGATGTGGTCCAATGTTGTAGGTATATGTGGTAGAATAATATAGGTACATGTGGCAGTTTATGTGTTCCAGTCTCTGGTTGACACATGGCAAAGGACAGCCAATGAGAGTTTGCCACGTGGAAACCCCCCCATTGGCCTCTTACAATACAATTTATAAAAAATTATATTGGAGCCAATGGGATTCGAACTCCTAACCTCCTATCCCAAAGGACTTACAACTCCATGCTAGCCAACATGCCACTATATGGTCCTTGTTTATAATATGACACAAATTTTATTCAATTTTAATAATGTTCTATATGGATGGAAGAAAAGGGCTAGGCCCTCAGCCCAACACTTGGTTATATGATAAACCACGCTGATCCATATGGATATTGGTGGCCACCCACCTTTTCCAAATGGCTCAAAACAGTTTTCTAGCGATTTTGTCAATTTATTATTTTTAGCAGTTTTCACTTCTGGGGCCATTTTGAGGGCCTAAATGAAGGTTTTTTTGGATTGAGATTCTAAATGATAGATTATGGAATTATTGAGGCCCCAAAATGAATCTCCTCGACAATACCTTTCCAATGGGCTATCATACACCTAAAACAGAGATCGTATGCAAAAGTTACGGCCCCGGGAAGTTAATGTACTAACTTACCCAAATGGGGCCCACATGACTTTTGGCGCTTCATCTCCTAGGGTTAGGTTTTTGGATGTCTAGGGTTTTTGGATTCTTGTTTATTGTAAAATTCCTTGAGAGCCTCATTGTAATCACCTTCTTATGAATGAGCACAGTGGTCACATCTCTTCTCAAAGATAAGCCGCCACCATTCCAGCAAGCTTGTTTTTGCTGCATTTTACAGTTTCAGCTTATTTCATTATTGAATAGAAAATCAATTTTACTATATCTCTGTTATTTTGTGTTAAGAATCTGTAATAATCTTTATTCGTTTCATTCTACTCATAAAATCTGGATCACATGCAACCACATTTCAAAATCCCACCATATATGGCATATTCCACCAAACTTAACCATCCGCCATATTTAGCAGAGCATGCCAAACAGTTGCAACCACATGCTAAAAGGGGAGGCACGTGGGATTCAACCCTGGTACCTCCGCCAACCAACGCTCTAAATATAGCTCCACCTACTAGAGCACCAAACCACTTCATTTATTCGTAACCACCCGCAAAATTTATAAAAGGGGGGCCTCCGCTAGTGCAAAAGGAAAATGGAGGAGAACCAAGGATTTTGGCATGGATTTAGAGATAGGGCATGCATTTCAAAAAAAATCCCAATCATTTATTGCAGAGCTAGGCATGAAAACCAAGGCAAGGGTGTCTCTTGGCCCTGAAAGTGTCAGACTCAGATCGAGGCATGGAGACAGTCATTTTTAGGTAATTAGATGCCACAAACGCAGTGGTGATGCTATTTTTCTAATCTAAGCAAATTTTTTGCAGCTTAACTCTAGAATGAGGTATACTTATGTATTTTGCCCAATTCTTTTGTGGAGTTAATAAAAAGGCCTACCCATTTGAGAGCAGGACCCAAAGACGTAGTCCACCAGGGACAAACTCTGTTATCAAGTTCCTTGTGTTCATATTGCATGTTTATGTCTTTTTCCTTTTGAGATTTTCCTTCTTTATGGTGTACTTTAGTTTATGTTCATTTAATACAATTCTTTAAAAATTCACCTGACAAAAAGATCCAAGATCATTGACAATATCACGAGGAACACCAAAGAGGGTAAAAATATCTTCATAAATGAACTCAACAATAGATTTTTTGGTAGCCCTAAACAAGGATTTTTCCTCTACCCACTTAGTGACACAATCTATGCAAACAAGAATATAATTATTCTTACGAGACATGGGGGAAATTGGTCCTACAAAATCAAGGGCCCATTTATCAAAAGGTTCTATCATAACCTGTTAACGTAAGGGAATTTCATTAGTTGATGTGGGTCTTCCTATCCTCTGACAGCTATCACAACTTCTCACATATTTGGCAGCATCCTTAAATATGTTGTACGTTTATCGAAAAAATGTCCACCACATGGTCCATCATGACACCTTCATAGGATTTATGCTATCTCATATTCCTGGACACATCTATGAATAATCAAATCTAGTCTAGTACGAAAAAGGTCATGGCCAACCCAGGATTAGTTAGCACTTTGTGTTATAATTCAACATTTTTCATAAGGTGATAAATGAGCTAGTAATTTTATAGTAGCTAGATAATTTTCCATATCTGAAAACCACAGATTGTTTACGGAGATGGTGAAGAGATGTTCATCCAGAAAACTATCATCAACGGGAATACTATCACCCTCATGATTAATGCACGAGAGAAAATCAACTACTAAGTTCTCTTTTTCTGGTCGGTCAAGGACGGTGATATTGAAATCTTGTAATAAAAGGAGCCACCTAGTTACTCGACCATTGGTAATAGGTTTTTTCATGAGAAATCTAATGGCAGAGTGATTTGTATGTACAAATACCTCATATCCAGTGATATAAAGGAGAAACTTGTTGATGGCATGGACTACTACCAAGAAATATTTTTCGGTGACTGTATAATTTATCTTAGTAAGGGTCAAGTTATTACTCACAAAGTAAATGGCATAGGATTGTTAGTCTTCTTTTTTTCCTAATACTCCTCCTATTGCAGTATCAGAGGCATCAATGGATATATGAAATGGAAGGGCCCAATTGGTTCCCCTAAGAATTGGTGCCACAAACAATTTATCTTTTAGAGTTTCAATGGTGGTTTGACAATGGCCAATCCAAAGAAAATCAACATCTTTTGTAAGCAATCCAAACATTGGTGTGGAAATCTTTGTAAAATTCTCAATAAATTGTCGGTAGTATATGACATGTCCAAGAAAGATTCTTACCTATTTTTCAGTCTTTGGATGTGGAAGTTTGATGATTACCTCAATCTTAGCAGGATCCACTTTAGTCCCTTCAGATGAAACATGATTCCCTAAGACTACTCCTTCTGTCAATAAACATTTACACTTCTCATGACTTAAGGATAAATTCATATCTTGACATCTAATAAGAAATTTCTTCAGATTATCTAGGGATTCCTGATAAGTATTACCATATACTGTAAAATCGTCCATATACACTTCCACATAGTCATGAATGAGGTCAGAAAATATCCCTAATATTGCTTGTTGGAATGTGGCAGGAGTGTTACACAGACCAAATGGTAAGACCCTATAGGCATAGGTTCCCCAAGGAAAAGTGAAAGTAGTCTTGCCCTGATCCTTGGGTGCTATTAGAATTTGATTGTATCTGCTATATCCATCCAGGAAGGAAATGTATCACTTCCCTAAAAAGGTATCCAATACTTGGTCAATGAAGGGAAGAGGAAAATAATCCTTAAGAGTGTCCTTATTAAGTTCCCGAAAGTCAACACAAATTCTCCATTTTTTGGTTACTTTCTTTGGAACCACTACAAGTGAGGATACCCATTTGTTGTCAGAGATTGGATAAATAAAACTGACATTCAATAGTTTCTGTATTTGTTTCTTCCCTATATCCTTTAGTGTCAGATTCATCCTTCTCTGAGGTTTCCTAACAGTTGTTACTTATGCCTGGGTATATATGTGATGAATGCATGTGTCGGGGTGTATACCCCTCATATCAATATATTCCCAAGTGAATTCTCATGATTGGTCCTTAAGGACATTCACTAATTGCTCTTGTTGATTTTCGTTTAGTCCGGAATTTATATGTAGGAATTTCCCAATACTATTCTCCTACGGAATGGTATAATATATGGAAAATTCATCTATCTCAAATATAAAAGATGTTGAAGACAAAGTTGATGGGTCCAACTTTTCTTGAAATTATTCACCAAACATATACTCAAATTGGGGAAAAGATTGAGGAAAATCAACACATGTAATTGCAGAAATAAATTGACTTAGCACATTCTTCATTGTTTTCTCCTGAAGTGCCCAGGAATGATCACTAGGAAACACAAGTTCTTCCCAGTTTTCATTCTCATATGGAAATTCAAGCCACCATATATTCTCTATAATAGGTTGAGCTAGTGGGTATATAGTAAGTTTCTTCATAGAAAGCCCATTAGAGATAGTCATTTCACCTTATCTACAGCCAATAAATGCATTGGTTTTGACCAACCAAGTTCTTCCCAATATAATGGGATGCCCCTTAGCAAGGTCCTTTGAATGAATGACAAGGAAGTATATCGGGTATTCCCATGATGCTAATGTGACTATGATATCATCCAAGATTCCTTCAGGTATAACTTTTATCTTATCTGCTAATTCCAAAATAGTTGGGGTAGGTCTAAGGAAGTGTTTCAATTGTAATTATTCTAAGGTAGTAACAGTCATAACATTAATGGATGTCCCTAGGTCTATGAGATTATTTCCAATGGGAAACTTATTAATGATTATCGTTACTACGGTATTCCCTTGGTTTTCATACTTTGTGACCCTAGGCTTCTCTGATATGTATTCATACAATTCTCTTATCAGATGTTTTGTTGGAGGATATTTATGTTTCCTACCTGGTTTCTTGATACACAATTCCTTGATCACCTTACTGTAAATTGGAATTCCTTTTATGGCTTGTAATAGAGGAATTTTGACACATATATTCTTCAATTCATTTATAATCTCAAATTAGGATAGAATCATTGGTTTCTCAATTGCTAATCTCTCTGAATAAGGAGGGGCTTTTGTAATCTATGAATATTCACTTCAGGGAATCTTTTGTTCCTGGTCTTTGGGAATAATAACATCTTCCCACTTAGTCTCATTCATGGGTTGGTCTGGATTTTCATAATCTTCTTCTTCCCAGATGACTAATGAAGGCCTTTGTTTATCCATAACTTTCCCCGACCTTAGTTGAATCTCATGTAATGGAACATGAGAAATAACATATGTCGGGAAGGTTTGCAACTCAACATTGTGAATAGGTTTAGTTGGTTTATTATTCTTGTTAGGCATCGGTTGTGTTGGTAATAATGTTTGTCTTAGGGAATTTTTGTTTTGAAATTGTTAGGGTTTTGTGGAATAGGAGGTAAAGGTGGGGGGACAAAACCTGGCAAACGTTGTTGGATGTTTGCTGGAAACTGTGGGTAAGGATGAGTGGGAATAGAAATAGGTGTAATCTGAGTGTTTCCTTGGGTATGCCCTCCTCTCCATCCTTGTAGCCAAGGGTGGTGTGAATCATACTGTGGAGACCAATTTTTCGAATTTGGTGAGTTCCATTGTTGTGGTTGTTGGTAATAAGGTGGATCTTGAGGTGGTAGATCCTGGTACGTAGGCTAACTCCTAGAATGCCATGGCCTTCTAGGTGCATAATAAGATTCCCTAGGATCCCTAATTTTATAAATGGCTAATAAACCATGCAGTGATTGGAATTTTTCAGTTGGGTGATATTCAATATAGAAGCCACAAACTGAAATGTTGTCTAATGGGAATTCACTTGAGGAATGCTTCCTCCTGCACCTTGGACAAAATATGCACATTGATGCATTCTCTTCCTCCTATTTCTTCTTAATATTTAAAGTGTCCAACTAGGAACCTATTGTACTTAGAATATCAGTTTTGAAGTTTTCCAACAGGTTTCCTATTTCTACCCTTGTAATCCCACCAGAACTAACTCCTTTTCGGTTTCTACTATAGGGTTCTCGAACACTCTTTCCAATTTTGTCCCTACTTGAGTAATTTCTACACATCTCACATATTTCAATGAATGGTTTATGGGAGATGTCTCCTTATGCCATCAGGTTAAGTGTCTCCAGATATTCTTCCAAAATTCCTTTAAGAAAAATATTCATGATTGCATTGTCTGGAAAGTCATGATATTTCGATTTTTGTGAAGTATAAGCAAACCTTTCCATGTAATCTTTGAGACTCTCATCCTCTAACTGTTGAATTTTAAAAACATCATTATGAGAATCTTTAGCTTTTCAATAGTCTTGGTATTTCTTAAGAAATATAGCCTTCATATCTTCCCAAGATCTAATACTAGACTCTCCTAATCCCATGAACCATCTAAGTGTAGAATCCTTGAGAGTGGAAGGAAAAATTTTTAATTTTTGAGAATCTTGCAAGTAGTTATAACTTTTTCACAAGATGTCAAACTCAAATAGGAAGGTATATGGGTCCTCACTGCTCTTACCATAAAAGGTGGGTAGTGCAGAGAGTGGAGTGTTCTTCATGTTAACATTTTGTGTGGTATCCAAAATTGGAAACCAAAAAGTGGTTTTTGTTTGGTTTCCTACTTCTCCCTCATCATGTCTCACATGGTTGTGATCCTCCTGATCACCCATATTGATATGACTCCCAAAGAGATAATACCTTAATTGTTTTATCCTTGAATATACCAAAGTGTACCAAGGTTCTTTTTCAGGAAGGATATTCCTTCGATAGGAAGATTTATTTAGTATTTGGATGTTTGGGACTTCACTTGAGCCTGTTGAAACTATTGATTCCAAAGTTGTTGTTTCAACTTGGGATACAACTATATTTTTTGAACTTCCAAAGAGGGCATTCACTTGTTCAGGTTCAATGATATCTACAAAGTTAGAATCCCCTGATGGTGGTGAAAAGGAAAAGGTTGTGTTGGCTGCTTCTGATGACAGTTTGAGTGGTCTTGCCTCCTGTCCTATTATTGTTGATGTCTAAATTTTCTTCTTTATGTTTTCCCCAGTTTTGGTCTCTTCTAAAATGTTTTTAGCTTTTTACGTTGAGTTATCCCCTACTTGAACTTTCTGGTACCATTATGCGGATTTTATGGATGGAGTGTTCCTTCCTCCAAAAATGTTAGAGGGAACCTTGATCAGAATTTTTGGATTGGTTTTGATATGTATACCCTTTCGGTCCCTCGGTTTGTTCATGAAAGCGGTAAAAAAAGGAAAACTAAGATTGGTTTTGGGGGAACCTGCTATAACAGATGTACAGGTTCTTACCTCTCATCTTAAATTCCCCCTGCCACCAAACTAGTACTAATGCTCATAAATAATCTACTTCCTAATTGTTTTCTACCTTTGGACAACTCCCCGACAACGTCGCCAAAAATGATGGGTAAACTATATGTACTAATTTCCCTCAATTAAATTGTCAACCAGGGTAATTAGACTTAGATTTGTGACACAATATGAGTCAAGGCAGAAAGAAAAGCTAACGGAAATATTCATTAGCCAAGAGGATGGTTTACCCTCGGGATCAAAACTCTTTTTCAATTTATAGTTCTACTTTAAAAGATGATTTAAAATAATCTAAATAAGTTACAATCTATCTGAACAATATAATTGAATTTAGATGTACAGAGAAATATTTAAAACAGTTAAGTTATTAATCTAAGTTAATCATCTTTTTAGAAGCAATCTTTAACTATAAACAATTCATCTAAGTAGTTAACTCTCTGAATGAACAAGCAGCATGCGGATAAGTAAGCAATCTTTCAAAATCAATTATTCAAAGTGAACTCTTCTTAAAGCACGTCTTCAAAAACTCATAACTACTTTTATCTTGCAGGAAATAAAACTTATATTTACACTAATCTACCTATGTGAAAGCAAGAGTGTTGTGACAGTAATCAAATGTGATGATTGTATCTACGGTGGTGAATTACATCACGATGGCATCTAATCACTACTGAAAATTTAAATGGAATCAACTCGATCCTAACTTCTACAGAGAAATGTAGAGTATTGATAAGACAGTCTATAGAAATTTGTTCCATTATAAAAACAACATTAGATGTTCTTATAATCCATATGGTCTACAAACATTATGCAAAAGAGATTCAAAATCAATTACTTGTTCTATCACACTAATACTGGAAAATATTCTGTAGAAAATTAATAATTCATGCAAGCCTACAGGATATAATTAAAAATAATAACTCAAAATCAACTATGATCCTATCATTCTAATGTTGAAAATAAAGCGAACAGTTCATGTAAATATAAAAGAAGTAATTGAACTAATTCAATAAAGTAGATGTGGCTAAGAGAAACATTGCCTAAATAACCAAACTGTGGAATGATTTACAATTTTATGAACAGAAACAGAGAGCTATGATGGCATAGTTAAACATCTTATAAACAAATGAATTGCAACCTGCATAACAAGATGTTAGGTGTCAAAATATAAAAAAGTAAGTATGGACAACTATGAATTCTTTGTAATACACAGACAATCCAGGAAGTGATCTGCAACTTAGAAAATATATACACAGTGATATGATTTAAACAAGTAACTCAAAGTCAACAATGATGAAAGACAAATGTAAAAATGTAAATATACACTGATATGAACAAGCTACCCAGACCACGGGTTGGCCCCCCAGATGGGCGTGGCACTACTTCAATGTAAAAACACAGTCACAGAAATAGCATATCATTGATATTAATCACCAAAATAGAGTTTACATGGAAATCCAAGATAGTGTCTGTATGTATATAAAAATTGTGTCTCTGGTGGCATAGAAGAGAAAGTATATATAGAGTTTGTACACAGATTGAGAGGTCGACCACTAAAAGGGTCGATGCTCTCTAAAAACATAAATTCGTTAAGTTTTAGCAACAAAATTCATCTCCTCCAACAGCTTTGTGTGCTCAAAATAGAGGCTGATGCAACTACTCAAATCTGAATGCAATGAGTTCCATAGATGGAGGATGTGAGCAGGCACAAAACCCATGTCTCTGATTCACTAAGAGAAGCCCACCAATATGCCAACTGCCAACTACACTGCACTCCAAGTACCAGATCAAGGGTCGGATGGAGGACTGGACAAAGGACTAGATGGAAGGTTGGATGACATTTTTGTCCTGTTGCAAGCAAACAAGAAATATTAAGAAATCGTAATCACTCAATTGAATATAACTTATCATAAAATCATCACAAAGCAACGATTACACATACCTCATGTTGTCCCATGGAAAATTGATGCACAAAACCTGATAATACCTTCGAAAAGAACTAAATAAAAGCATAGAGCATATAACTTCCATATCCAAAAGAGACTTTGGCATCGAAAAAATAGGCAAAACACCAAATCAAAATTTCTCCCACGCATAAGAGTTTGTGGGCCCCTCTACAACAAATATGGGTCACGAGACATAGCTATACTCATGAAGGGGGGGGTAGATTAGCTTTAGAGGCCTTTCCCTCATGCTCTGGAGACTTTGGCTTTGGTTTTTTCTGATGCTTCAACTGCATCCCTAGAATGTGATTGGTGGTGGTCATCTGATCAACAAATCATTTAACATAATTTACTTTTTCTTGCAGGAAAACATTATCATGATGCAAATGATGATCCACGATTTCACGTTCTGCCAAATTTTGGAGCAGTTGAGCGTTCTCTTTTTGCAATTTCTCAAGAGAAGAGGCTTAGGCTCCTTAGTATATGTAGAAGGGATCTGAGAAGAGGGGGTAAAAGTGTATTTTTGAGGAAGAATCAGTGTGATAAGTTCATATTTTATCTCTTTATTAGGCTTAGAGTCCTCAGCATAAACTTCTTTAAGTTTTTTTGTGGGGGCTATCATGGTCGGAAGACAATTGAATAGCATCCGAAGTACTTGGAGGTTTTATATTGGACTTTCCATTCGTACTTCGGGTGCTTCTTCGAAAATATTTCCCCTTGAATCGATTATATCCTCTCCTCTTTGTAGGAACTGAAGGAAACTCTTGATGAATTTAATCCTACAATTTCTTAGGTTTAGAATCAATAGGTGTTGGAGGTAACTGGGAATTATCAGCAGGTTCCTTAATTTTCTTACCAGATGAAGCGATAGGGGAAAAAATGGTTTTATTGGATTTCTTATTAGACAGGGAGATAGTTTGAACTAGAGGGTTTGGGGGTTTTGGAAAGTGAGGATTAGGTGGGGTAACAATCCCAGGATCGATCAACTTCTTTCTTGTTGTAGTGGGGTATTCTACCATACGGACTAACAAGCTAGGGCTTTAAACTTGTACGCAGATCATGACACTTCAAGAATAACTTTTAACCTCCTACCCAAACCTATAACCCTTTTTCTTAGGAAAACATGGGAAGAATCAACTAAACTTTTTATCGACGGTTGAAGTAGATCCTCCGTTGAGCTTTTATCTCCTTGCTGTTGCTTCTCCTTCCACAAAGCGATCCTGCAATTAAGACAAAACTACGCATGCATGCTACTAATATACTAGAGGGTTAGAGATTAAACACAAATCAAATAACATAGATAAGACTCATGTATTTGGGACGGGAAAAGCATCTTTTTCATTAATCTCAATATGAAC